>JANIIK010000504.1:325000-416628 GCA_027704905.1 Muraenolepis orangiensis | reverse complement strand
TAGTATTATAGCAGTGTAGAAGTCTAGTACTATAGTAGTAGTATAGTGGTACTATAGTAGTATTATAGCAGTGTAGAAGTCTAGTACTATAGTAGTAGTATAGTGGTACTATAGTAGTAAAGTGTAGTAGTGTAGTACTATAGAAGAAGTATAGTAGTACTATAGTAGTACAGTAGTAGTACCGGTAACAGTCGTTGTTGAAGCGGTTGTAGCTGCCCAGGGCTGTCAGAGCCCCCAGACCAATGGCGTACGAGAAGAAGATTTGAGTTCCTGCATCAATCCACACCTAGGGGTCAGAGGTCAGAGGTCAGCCACATATTCACCTGTCTGTCTGTCTGTCTGTCTGTCTCCCTGCCTGCCTATCTATGGTCTTTGTCTTTGACGTCATGTTGTGAGGGTTAAAGCTATATCTAGTTCTTTGTCAGTGTGTATCTAGTTAGCTAGCTCTAGTTACATATTATGTAGCTGTGCAGCTATAAAAAGCTAAAGTGAAACCTGACCTTTCCCATCAATAAACAAGTGACTAACTGTGGCGCGCTGTGGCTAACTGTGATTTGGAACCTCTCGATAATGCTGCTTCTCAAATGTTTAACACCACTCCGAAAGGGGGATTAGATATTAGCTTTGTGGGAGCAACACGTATAGCAGGAAGTGTAGATATTAGCATTAGCATTAGCATGTATTGTGTAAGCTTGGTTTTAGCTCAATGTAAGCTAGGTCTCAGCAAGGTCTAAGCTAGAAATTGGCTTGATGTTAGCCAGGTGTTGGCTAGATGATAGCAAGCTGTTTAAGCTGTCACTAGCTTGTTATTCGCTATATGTTAGCTATGTGTAAGTTTGATTTAGCTCCATGTAAGCTAGGTTTTAGCAAGGTGTTAGCTAGACATTGACTTGGTGTTAGGTGTAAACTAGAGTTTATCTAGATGTAAGCTTGGCGTTAAATAAGTATTGGCAAGGTATTAGCTAGGTATTGGCTAAGAGTTAGCTAGGTGTAAGCCTGGCTTTAGCTCGATGAAAGCTAGGTGTTAGCAAGGTGTTGGGTGTTGGCAAGGTGTTGGCAAGGTGTGAGCCAGGTGTTAGGTAGCCGTTAGCTAGGTACGGGCTAGGCGTTAGCTCGGTATTGGCTAGCTGTTAGCTGGTGTAAGCTAGGTGTCCATGTTGAGACTCACCTGGGCCTCTCCCAGCTTGCTCCAGTCAGGTTTGAGGTAATACATGATGCCATCGTACGCCCCGGGCAGAGTCACCCCGCGCACAAATAGGATCACCAGGACCACGTAGGGGAACGTAGCAGTGAAGTACACGATCTACACACACACACACACATATTATGGGATGTTATTTAATCAAAGTTTTCTGAATCTGAATCTGAATTTAAGAGAATGTGTTATATCGCTTCTCTGCCAATCATCTCTCTTTCCCTCTCTCTCCCATCTACTCTCTCCTCCCCCCCTCTCTCTCTCTCTCTCTCTCTCTCTCTCTCCCTCCCTCCCTCCCTCTCTCCCTCTCTCTCTCTCTCTCTCCCTCTCCCTCTCCCTCTCTCTCTCCCTCCCTCTCCCCCTCTCCCTCTCTCTCCTCTCTCAGTCACGTCCCACTGCAGTGGTACACCCCCTTTCACGCACGACCAATCCCGTTCATCCTGCGGCTGCATCCTCCCCTTCTAGTGGTAGTCATAGCAACAAAGCCATGTGACTGCAGAGAACAGTGTGTGTGTACCTTGCCAGTAGACTTGACTCCCTTCCAGACACAGAAGTAGACGAGGACCCAGACGGCCATCAGACAGAGCAGCATCTCCCAGTTGATGCGTCCGGGGTGGTCCAGCCCCTCAGAGATACCCAGAACCTTGTTCCTGAGGAGAGGAGGACAGAGCCATTCACACACTAACTTTAGTCAAGCCCTGATGCTATCCCAGCTAGCCCTGATGCTATCCAAGCTAGCCCTGATGCTATCCCAGCTAGCCCTGATGCTATCCAAGCTAGCTCTGATGCTATCCCGGCTAGCCCTGATGCTATCCCAGATAGCCCTGATGCTATCCCAGCTAGCCCTGATGCTATCCCAGCTAGCCCTGATGCTATCCCAGCTAGCCCTGATGCTATCCCAGCTAGCCCTGATGCTATCCCAGCTGGCCCTAGCTCAGCTATCTCCAGGGAGCAGAGGAACTCACTCCCAGAACTCTATGATGGGCGAGCGTCCGTCTGCTAGCTGCTGGCAGGTGAGGTTTGGCGCGGCGGTGGCGTTGACCAGGCTGCTGTTCTCACAGTCGGGGTGGCGGAAGAACTCGATGCAGCTCGGCGTGTTCCATTCATTGTCACAGGTGGACCAAGGGAGGGTGGAGCTAAATGACTTGATGAAGTAGTAGAAGCCCCAGGCCAGCACCATGATGTAGTAGGTGTTACAGTAAAATACTATGACCATGGACGCATAGCCAAGACCTGAGGAGAGAGGAGAGGTGAGAGAGGAGAGAAGAGGTGATGGACGAGAGGAGAGACGGTAAAAGAGAGGAGCGAGGGTAAAAGAGAGGAGAGCGAGGAGAGAGGAGAGAGGAGGAGAGAGGAGGAGAGAGGACAAGTCAAGTCAAGTCAAGTTTATTGTCACTTCACAGTTTACAGTTTAGTATAAAGCAGTGATGTGAAATTCTTGTGTGCAATACCCGACGACAGACAGCAGTTATAAAATAAGATAAAATATAAATAGATAAAAAATAGAATAAAAAATAGAATAAAGAATATAAAATAAAAATAAAAAATGCAATTTATAAAATGCAAAAATCAGCACAGAAAAGAGCAATATATATATATAAATCAATGTAATAAAATATACATTGTTATGTTATACGCCCTTGTTCAGCAGCCTGATGGCCTGACTGTGGAAGCTATCTCTAAGCCTATTTGTACGACACTTGATACTGCGGTATCGCCTGCCTGACGGTAATAGTGAGTAAAGTTCGTGGCTGGGGTGGGCAATGTCTTTTATAATTCTTTTGGCCTTGGCCACGCACCGCTGGTTGTAAATGTCCAGGAGGGAGGGGAGCTCACCTCCAACGATATACTGGGCCGTCCGCACCACCCTTTGAAGCGCTCTGCGCTCGAGTGCCGTGCAGTTCCCGTACCAGGCGGTGATACACCCTGTCAGAACACTCTCGATGGTGCCGTTGTAGAATGTTCTCAGGATGCGGGGGCCCATGCTGAATTTCTTCAGACGCCTGAGAAAATACAGGCGTTGTTGGGCCCTTTTCACCACGTGTGTGGTGTGCGTGGACCATGTGAGGTCCTCGGAGATGTGCACGCCGAGGAACTTGAAGCTGCTGACCCTCTCTACTGCAACGCCGTCGATGGAGATAGGGCTGTGCTCTCCCCTCTGCCTCCTGAAGTCCACGATCAGCTCCTTGGTCTTCTTGACGTTGAGGGCGAGGCTGTTCTCCTGGCACCACTGCTCCAGCGATCCGACCTCCTCCCTGTAGGCTGTCTCGTCGTCGCCGGCGATCAGGCCCATCACTGTCGTGTCGTCAGCAAACTTGACGATGATGTTGGAGCTGTGCATAGCCATGCAGTCGTGGGTGTAGAGGGAGTAGAGGAGAGGGCTCAGCACGCATCCCTGGGGGGCTCCCGTGTTGAGGGTCAGTGGCTCTGATGTGGTGCTGCCCATCCTCACCACCTGGCGGCGGTCCGACAGGAGGTTCAGTATCCAGCTGCACATGGATGGGGGTACGCCTAGACCTCTCAGCTTGGTGTCGAGCTTGGCAGGAACTATTGTGTTGAATGCTGAGCTGTAGTCCACAAACAGCATTCGCACATAACAGTTCTTCCCCTCCAGGTGGGAAAGGGCAGTGTGGAGGGCCATGGCAATTGCGTCGTCCGTGGATCTATTTTGACGATATGCAAATTGCCATGGGTCCAGCGTGGTAGGTAACACGGAGCAAATAAAGTCCTTGACCAACCTCTCGAAGCATTTGCTAACGATCGAGGTGAGGGCCACAGGTCTGTAGTCATTCAGGCATGTTACCTTGGTTTGTTTAGGGAGAAAGTTTAGGAGGTGATAGACGAGAGGAGAGACGGTAAAAGAGAGGAGAGCGAGGAGAGAGGAGAGAGGAGGAGAGAGGAGAGAGGAGAGGAGAGAGGAGAGAGGAGAGAGGAGAGAGGAGAGAGGAGAGAAGAGGTGATAGACGAGAGGAGAGAGGAGGAGAGGGGGGAGAGGAGAGAGGAGAGGAGAGGGGGGAGAGGAGAGAGGCGAGAGGAAAGGAGAGAGGAGAAGAGGGGAGAGGAGAGAGGAAAGGAAAGAGGAGAGAGGAGGAGAGGGGGGAGAGGAGAGAGGAGAGGAGAGGGGAGGAGAGAGGAGAGAGGAAAGGAAAGAGGAGAGAGGAGGAGAGAGGAGAGAGGAGAGAGGAGAGAAGAGGTGATAGACGAGAGGAGAGAGGAGGAGAGGGGGGAGAGGAGAGAGGAGAGGAGAGGGGGGAGAGGAGAGAGGCGAGAGGAAAGGAGAGAGGAGAAGAGGGGAGAGGAGAGAGGAAAGGAAAGAGGAGAGAGGAGGAGAGGGGGGAGAGGAGAGAGGAGAGGAGAGGGGAGGAGAGAGGAGAGAGGAAAGGAAAGAGGAGAGAGGAGGAGAGGGGGGAGAGAGGAGAGAGGAGAGAGGAGAGAGGAGAGAGGAGAGAGGAGAGAGGAGGCGAGGGGGGAGAGGAGGAGAGAGGAGAGAGGAGGAGAGGGGGGAGAGGAGAGAGGAGAGGAGAGGGGAGGAGAGAGGAGAGAGGAAAGGAAAGAGGAGAGAGGAGGAGAGAGGAGAGAGGAGAGAGGAGAGAAGAGGTGATAGACGAGAGGAGAGAGGAGGAGAGGGGGGAGAGGAGAGAGGAGAGGAGAGGGGGGAGAGGAGAGAGGCGAGAGGAAAGGAGAGAGGAGAAGAGGGGAGAGGAGAGAGGAAAGGAAAGAGGAGAGAGGAGGAGAGGGGGGAGAGGAGAGAGGAGAGGAGAGGGGAGGAGAGAGGAGAGAGGAAAGGAAAGAGGAGAGAGGAGGAGAGGGGGGAGAGGAGAGAGGAGAGAGGAGAGAGGAGAGAGGAGAGAGGAGAGAGGAGAGAGGAGGCGAGGGGGAGAGGAGGAGAGAGGAGAGAGGAGGAGAGGGGGGAGAGGAGAGAGGAGAGGAGAGGGGGGAGGAGAGGAGAGAGGGGGAGAGAGGAGAGAGGAGAGAGGAGGAGAGGGGGGAGAGGAGAGAGGAGAGGAGAGGAGAGAGGAGAGGAGAGGGGGGAGGAGAGGAGAGAGGAGGAGAGAGGAGGAGAGGGGGGAGGAGAGAGGAGAGGAGAGGGGGGAGGAGAGGAGAGAGGGGGAGAGAGGAGAGAGGAGGAGAGGGGGGAGAGGAGAGAGGAGAGGAGAGGGAAGAAGAGGGGAGAGGAGAGAGGAAAGGAGAGAGGAGAGAGGAGGAGAGGGGGGAGAGGAGAGAGGAAAGGAGAGAGGAGGAGAGGAGAGAGGGGGAGAGAGGAGAGAGGAGGAGAGGGGGGAGAGGAGAGAGGAGAGGGGGAGGAGAGGAGAGAGGGGGAGAGAGGAGAGAGGAGAGGGGGAGAGGAGAGAGGAGAGGAGAGGGGGAGGAGAGGAGAGAGGGGGAGAGAGGAGGAGAGAGGAGGAGAGGGGGGAGAGAGGAGAGGAGAGGGGGAGGAGAGGAGAGAGGGGAGAGAGGAGAGAGGAGGAGAGGGGGGAGAGGAGAGAGGAGAGGAGAGGGAAGAAGAGGGGAGAGGAGAGAGGAAAGGAGAGAGGAGGAGAGGGGGGAGAGGAGAGAGGAAAGGAGAGAGGAGAGAGGAAAGGAAAGAGGAGGAGAGGGGGGAGAGGAGAGAGGAGATGGGAGAAGAGGGGAGAGAGGAGGAGAGAAGAGAGATGAAAGGAGAGAGGAGGAGAGAGGAGAGAGGAGGAGAGGGGGGAGAGGAGAGAGGAGAGGAGAGGGGAGAAGAGGGGAGAGGAGAGAGGAAAGGAGAGAGGAGGAGAGAGGAGAGAGGAGAGAGGAAAGGAGAGAGGAGATCCGAGAGAACAGATGGGAGAGAAGCGAGAGCAGAGGAAGTGAAAAGAGGAGCGCAGAGGGGAGGAGAGACATTCAATACTTTTAAACTCTGTTCTTACGTTCATTCAACCAACGTTGCACCAGTAAACTGAGCTGGGGCCGCCTTGTAGGAGTCTGTGGGCCTTACACTATATACACTATGAAGATCAACATACCAGGGTCTGGTTTAGTCATCTGAGGCCTACACTATGAAGATCAACATACCAGGGTCTGGTTTAGTCATCTGAGGCCTACACTATGAAGATCAACATACCAGGGTCTGGTTTAGTCATCTGAGGCCTACACTATGAAGATCAACATACCAGGGTCTGGTTTAGTTATCACAGGCCAGAACGCAGGTTAGGGGTTCAGCATCAGTTACCAATGGCCATGTACCCCACTAAGAAGTGAACCACACTAAAAGGACACCAGGGTTAAACCTGAGGGTACCTCCTACCCCCCATCCTGGTGGCCTTTAGAGAGGTCATTTAGAGATGAAACAGCTCTTCTTACCAGAGGAGAGCAGCAGCATACATTCATCACAATAATACAGTCTTCTCTATGTTAAAGTCCTTGCTGTGGGGATTTTTATAGCTGGTTAATACAAAACGTGGTATACTTTGGTATATAGAAGCTATACATGTAGCATGTACCAGAGTTTGGTGTATATACCACCTATATATATCCCAGAGGTTGGTATATACAGCTATATACTGTATATCCCAGAGGTTTGTATATACTAACTATATACTGTATATCCCAGAGGTTGGTATATACTAACTATATACTGTATATCCCAGAGGTTGGTATATACAGCTATATACTGTATATCCCAGAGGTTTGTATATACTAACTATATACTGTATATCCCAGAGGTTGGTATATACTAACTATATACTGTATATCCCAGAGGTTGGTATATACAGCTATATACTGTATATCCCAGAGGTTGGTATATACTAGCTATGGAGGTCATGGCCCTAAAGAAGCCATTTGAATGGCATCTGGCAGTGTGTGTGTACCCGAGCAGCGACCTGGCCTACAAGGACAGAATGAAGCGCTTTATTGCAGTTGGTAGATGAATGGTGAACAGATGGTACATGCTAGCGCTCTCCTTCAGTGTGTGTTGTGGCGGCTGGTTTAGGCTGTGGGCGTTGATTAACAAGGTTCATCACACAGGGTGCAGCCTCAGTCTGACTGGGGCCAGGTGAGGCTGCTTCAACTAGTCACACACACTCAACAACACCAAACCCTGGGATATATACAGTATATACCAGGTATATACCTGGTATATAACATTAGAAAGTGGTACCCTCAGCGTTACTATCGTCGTTAGACTAAACCTGGTGTACGGAGTTGCCCCGAACGGCCTTGTACACCCTGTGTGTGTGTGTGTGTGTGTGTGTGTGTGGTACTGATAACAGGACTACAGCACTGGTTGTTTGCTGGTCACATGTCAGTTTATCAGCTAGTGAGCTGATATCAAAGTAAGAGCGTACCTGAAGAACTGCACGTCTACACACTTACTTTAAGATTCTAGATTCAAGATGGTAAAATTGCCATTTGCAACAAGTAGAATGGAATGCCTACTCCCATATAACAATACTGTACACAATACAAATAACTTATGGATGATATATACATATAGTGAATTGGGCAAAAAGCATAGAAAAACCATTTTAAAGTGCCAGTAGTGCAACAGCATCATGAACACAGCGCAGTGCAGAACAGAACAGGGCAGTAACTGGAATAAGTACTTTGATATTTTGAATGAGAGACAGACAGATCATTCACTAGGGGGTAGGGGTTAGACAGGTCATTAAGGAGCAGGTAGGGGTTAGACAGGTCATTAAGGAGCAGGTAGGGGTTAGACAGGTCATTAAGGAGCAGGTAGGGGTTAGACAGGTCATTAAGGAGCAGGTAGGGGTTAGACAGGTCATTAAGGAGCAGGTAGGGGTTAGACAGGTCATTAAGGAGCAGGTAGGGGTTAGACAGGTCATTAAGGAGCAGGTAGGGGTTAGACAGGTCATTAAGGAGCAGGTAGGGGTTAGACGGTACAGAGACGGGTCATTAAGGAGCAGGTAGGGGTTAGACAGTACAGAGACAGGTCATTAAGGAGCAGGTAGGGGTTAGACAGTACAGAGACAGGTCATTAAGGAGCAGGTAGGGGTTAGACAGGTCATTAAGGAGCAGGTAGGGGTTAGACAGGTCATTAAGGAGCAGGTAGGGGTTAGACAGTACAGAGACAGGTCATTGAGGAGCAGGTAGGGGTTAGACAGGTCATTTAGGAGCAGGTAGGGGTTAGACAGTACAGAGACAGGTCATTGAGGAGCAGGTAGGGGTTAGACAGGTCATTTAGGAGCAGGTAGGGGTTAGACAGTACAGAGACAGGTCATTAAGGAGCAGGTAGGGGTTAGACAGTACAGAGACAGGTCATTAAGGAGCAGGTAGGGGTTAGACAGTACAGAGACAGGTCATTAAGGAGCAGGTAGGGGTTAGACAGTACAGAGACGGGTCATTAAGGAGCAGGTAGGGGTTAGACGGTACAGAGACGGGTCATTTAGGAGCAGGTAGGGGTTAGACAGGTCATTAAGGAGCAGGTAGGGGTTAGACAGTACAGAGACAGGTCATTAAGGAGCAGGTAGGGGTTAGACAGTACAGAGACAGGTCATTAAGGAGCAGGTAGGGGTTAGACGGTACAGAGACGGGTCATTTAGGAGCAGGTAGGGGTTAGACAGGTCATTGAGGAGCAGGTAGGGGTTAGACAGTACAGAGACAGGTCATTAAGGAGCAGGTAGGGGTTAGACGTACAGAGACGGGTCATTTAGGAGCAGGTAGGGGTTAGACGGTACAGAGACGGGTCATTTAGGAGCAGGTAGGGGTTAGACAGGTCATTTAGGAGCAGGTAGGGGTTAGACGGTACAGAGACGGGTCATTTAGGAGCAGGTAGGGGTTAGACAGGTCATTTAGGAGCAGGTAGGGGTTAGACGGTACAGAGACGGGTCATTTAGGAGCAGGTAGGGGTTAGACAGGTCATTTAGGAGCAGGTAGGGGTTAGACAGGTCATTTAGGAGCAGGTAGGGGTTAGACAGGTCATTAAGGAGCAGGTAGGGGTTAGACAGTACAGAGACAGGTCATTAAGGAGCAGGTAGGGGTTAGACAGTACAGAGACAGGTCATTAAGGAGCAGGTAGGGGTTAGACAGGTCATTTAGGAGCAGGTAGGGGTTAGACAGTACAGAGACAGGTCATTAAGGAGCAGGTAGGGGTTAGACAGGTCATTTAGGAGCAGGTAGGGGTTAGACAGGTCATTTAGGAGCAGGTAGGGGTTAGACAGGTCATTAAGGAGCAGGTAGGGGTTAGACAGTACAGAGACAGGTCATTAAGGAGCAGGTAGGGGTTAGACAGGTCATTTAGGAGCAGGTAGGGGTTAGACAGGTCATTTAGGAGCAGGTAGGGGTTAGACAGGTCATTAAGGAGCAGGTAGGGGTTAGAAATCTGTGTGTGTCTGTGTGTGTGTGTGTGTGTGTGTACCTTTAAAGAGCGGGGCTATGTTCCACACGTTAATGCTTCCAGCCTTCATGAATTGCCCCAGAGCTATCTCCAGGAAGAAGATGGGGATACCCCCCACTATCACGATCAGCATGTAAGGAATCAGGAACACTCCTGCAACAACACAACACCATGCTTAGGGTCAGCCTCAGCCTCAGGTCAGTACCTGAGACCTACAGTCAGCCTCAGGTCAGTACCTGAGACCTATAGTCAGCCTCAGGTCAGTACCTGAGACCTACAGTCAGCCTCAGGTCAGTACCTGAGACCTATAGTCAGTCTCAGGTCAGTACCTGAGACTACGTCAGCTCAGTCAGTACCTGAGACCTACAGTCAGCCTCAGGTCAGTACCTGAGACCTATAGTCAGTCTCAGGTCAGTACCTGAGACCTACAGTCAGCCTCAGGTCAGTACCTGAGACCTACAGTCAGCCTCAGGTCAGTACCTGAGACCTATAGTCAGTCTCAGGTCAGTACCTGAGACCTATAGTCAGTCTCAGATACAATACTTTATAAAAGTTATACATATACACTGTTTATATAGACACCACTTCATAAAGTAGATATACATTACAGAGGAGAGCGGAGAGGAGAGGAAAGGAAAGAGGGGAGAGAGGAGAGAGGAGAGGGAGATGAGAGGAGAGGGGAGAGAGGAGAGGAGAGGACAGAGGAGAGGAGAGGAGAGGAGAGAGGGGAGAGAGGAGAGGGGAGAGGAGAGGAGAGGAGAGGGGAGAGGAGAGGAGAGGGGGAGAGGAGAGGGGAGAGGACAGAGGAGAGGAGAGGAGAGGAGAGGAGAGGAGAGGGAGAGGAGAGGGGAGGAGAGGGGAGAGGACAGAGGAGAGGAGAGGGGAGGAGAGGGGAGAGGACAGAGGAGAGGAGAGGGGAGGGGAGAGGAGAGGGGAGAGGGGAGAGGACAGAGGACAGAGGAGAGGAGAGGAGAGGAAGAGGGGAGAGAGGAGAGGGGAGAGTAAAGGAAAGAGGAGAGAGGAGAGGGGAGAGGACAGAGGAGTAGAGCGAAGAAGAGAGGGGAGAGAAATGAGAGGGCTACAGAGAGCGAGAAGGAGAGGAGGGAGGCTGAGGGGAGAGAGGAGGGGGAGATAAAGGACAGGAGAAGAGAGGGGAGAGGAGAGGAGAAACAGTGGGTGTCTGGGACTTTGGGAGATATTGAAAACATTTGAAAGCTACCCCTGTGAAGCATGATTATGAGTCACAGTACTGATTACAGAGAATACATTCATAAACACAAACAGCTCTGAGCAGCGCTACCTAGCTCTATAGAGAGACAGAGAGAGACAGAGACAGAGACGAGAGAGAGAGAGAGACAGAGAGAGAGAGAGAGAGACGAGAGAGAGAGAGAGAGAGAGAGTTGTCTTTTAGCAGCTCAATGCACCAGCAATCCACTTAACCACCCAGAGATAAAAGCTGTAATGCTGCTAACATAACGCTAACCCGCTAACCCAGCGTTGATTGGATAAGCGGCTACTAAAGCCACGTCCCCATGACAACAGACAGACAGACACTTTATTCACAAAAATAAATGAGTTTTTAAACATACACAGGCATATGAGCTGATCTATGTGTACATATTGTACGTGCATATACGTATACTAGTCTCTGGTTGTTTGTGTAATTATTCTTTACTCTCTGTAGTGGTGTGGTGGGCCTTGTCTGACTGCTGTTTATCAATGGGATTATGATGAAGACCTGATGAATGGGATTATGACGTTCACATCAGTAAAAACTAAAGAGCGCTTTAATTTAGATTAATTAACAATAGAAGAAAAAAAACCATGTGCGTGGAGTGTGGTGGTGGTTGGTTGAAGCAGCCTCACCTGGCCTGAGTCAGACTGATAGGGCTGGTGAGGCTGCACACCTGTGGGTCCTTGTTAATCAAGGCCCACAGGTTAGAACAGCCTCCACCACACACACGAGAGGAAGAGCTCTAGCATGTTCAATCTGCGCTGTTCTCCAGGATTCAAAACGGCAATAAACCTAATAAATCCTTGTCTTCAGGAGGAGCCTCAAGCAGCCATTTAATGGCTAGTGGCAGTGTCGTCTGCTACAGTGTCAAACATTTATTCAATAAATCGCACTCTTTGATGACCCTTGACCCCATACGTCACTGAAGAAACCAGCCAACCACAGTAGCTTTGTAAACATGATGGAAACAGACAACAAAACGTTGCTTGGCCCAGGGAAACTGCAGATGGAACAGTTGATAGGACATCCCACCCAACGCAGAGCACGTAGCGGCCAGCTCAGAGAACTAGCCTGTGATGCTACTACCGTACCGCAACCAACGGGTTTCGTCAAGCCAAGCTGAGTCAGTCTCCCTGTGGGAAATCTACATCTCAATCTCTAAAATGGACTGCAATAGACTCTTGGCCAATTTTGTTGGAAGAAGAGGAAGATTGCGTCCTGTGCAATTTATAAGCCGCCGCCCAACGGCAAATACTATTGTGTCCAACGTCCAACAGCTTTACTATAGTTCAAAAGAAGAACTGTACTATAGTTCAAAAGAAGAACTGTACCATAGTTCAAAAGAAGAACTGTACTATAGTTCAAAAGAACTGTACTATAGTTCAAAAGAACAACTGTACTATAGTTCAAAAGAACTGTACTATTGTTCAAAAGAAGAACTTTACTCTAGTTCAAAAGAAGAACTGTACTTTAGTTCAAAATAACTGTACTATAGTTCCAAAGAAGAACTGTACTATAGTTCAAAATAAGAACTGTACTTTAGTTCCAAAGAAGAACTGTAGTATAGTTCCAAAGAAGAACTGTACTATAGTTCCAAAGAAGAACTGTACTATAGTTCAAAAGAAGAACTGTACTGTAGTTCAAAATAAGAACTTTACAAGAGTTCAAAATAAGAACGTTACTATAGTTCAAAAGAAGAACTGTACCAAGCTCGACACCAAGCTTAGAGGTCTAGGCCCCCATCCACGTGCAGCTGGATATGGTCAGCAGCTTCAAGTTCCTCGGCGTGCACATCTCCGAGGACCTCACATGGTCCACGCACACCACACACGTGGTGAAAAGGGCCCAACAACGCCTGTATTTCCTCAGGCGTCTGAAGAAATTCAGCATGGGCCCCCGCATCCTGAGAACATTCTATACCGGCACCATGGAGAGTGTTCTTACAGGGTGGATCACCGCCTGTACGGGAACTGCACCGCACTCGAGCGCAGAGCGCTTCAAAGGGTGGTGCGGACGGCCCAGTATATCGTTGGAGGTGAGCTCCCCTCCCTCCTGGATATATACACCACGTGCGTGCAAGGCCAAACGCACCATAAAGACATTGCCCTACCAGCCACCAACTGTACTCACTGTTACCGTCAGGCAGGCGATACCGCAGTATCAAGTGGTATCAAATAGACTCAGAGACAGCTTCCACAGTCAGGCCATCAGGCTGCTGAACAAGGGCGTATAGCATATAACAATGTAGATTTTATTACATTGATTTATATATACATATTGCTCTTTTCTGTGCCGATATATTGCATTTTATAAATTGCATTTTTTTTTACTTTATTCTATTTTTATCTATTTTTATCTTATTTTTATTTTATAACTGCTGTCTGTCGTCGGGTATTGCACATAAGATTTTCACATCACTGCTTATACTTTAAACTGTGAAGTGACAATAAACTGGACTTGACTTGACTTGTACTATATTTCAAAAGAAGAACTGTACTATAGTTCAAAAGAAGAACTGTAGTATAGCTCCAAAGAAGAACTGTAGTATAGTTCCAAAGAAGAACTGTACTATAGTTCAAAAGAAGAACTGTTCAAAGAAGAACTGTACTATAGTTCCAAAGAAGAACTGTACTATAGTTCAAAAGAAGAACTGTTCAAAGAAGAACTGTACTATAGTTCCAAAGAAGAACTGTACTATAGTTCCAAAGAAGAACTGTACTATAGTTCCAAAGAAGAACTGTACTATAGTTCCAAAGAAGAACGCTACTCGAAGGTAGGGCTGATGGTCCGTTACTCTTCATGTTGATAAATCAAACTCTTATGGCCCATGTTGCCACAGAGAGTTGTTCTAGGTTGGTTTATTAGTTTATTCTGTCATGCAGATATTGCAAAAATAAGAGGAATTGAGGTCAAATGGATTGTTAGACTATTGTTAGGTTATAATTGTGGCCTGATAATCAATGAACGAAATTGAATGGTAAATAATAGAGATGTTGACCTTTAAAGTTTATTATAATGTATATTCAATGATTCACTCATCTACCAAAATCTATTTGAATATAAATATTTGAAATGCTTCTCACAGCAAATATTGCAATTACTTTAGATGAATGAATCACAAAGCATGTCCTTTATTAAATACATGTTGTTAATGGCTTGACAGCCCTAGTGAAAATGTTCCACTGCTTCTCTCTCTGTGTCAGCTTCAGCTAGCCTGCAGCTACCAAAATAAATCTACCGCAGTGCTACCGTTAGCTGAGTTCCATTTGCCTGCTGCAACACAGCACAAGCGACGCTACAATGCTAACTAGCTGAGATGGATGAGTGGAGCTAAGTCACTGGACCAAGTGTCGACCAATCGAATGGAGAGACAGGCAGACGGAGATCAGCATGTTACCGGTGGCTGCTTATAGTCGCGGTGTGTGACGTCATCACTTCCTGCCTCCAAGAGACGCATGGCACGCTGTATGAACCCAGGGCCACCATGACATCATGTCCAATCACGGAAACTATAAATGAGGTTTAACTCTTCACACGTCTACACTCCACACTCAAACACACACACACCCTGTAGGCCCAGTACAAGCACAGTCTGCTACTGGTTGTACTGGGAGCCAACCAGTACAACCCTAGTCTTCTACTGGGAGAGGCCCATTACAAGCACAGTCTGTACTGGTTCTACCGGGAGCTGCTAGACGTGTGGAGGAGGAGGAGAGGTGGTTGGGCCACAGATTAACAGATTACCAGCTGGTTAATCTGTAGTCCAAGTGGGGCGGGGGATGATGATGTCCTAACACACACACACACACACACACACACACACACACACACACACACACACACACACACACACACACACACACACACACACACACACACACCACACACACACACACACACACACACACACACACACACACACACACCTGACTGTCGGACCCGTTCCAGGGACCTTAATGGCCTAAATCAGTCCCTCCTCCAGGGGTATTTCCATCTGAGCCGCCCTGGAGAGCAGCTGGGCGGAGCTCCACTCATGTGTTTAACTAAACAGGCGGAACAATAAGCGCCTCTTAAGCCAGTAGCCCCACCAGCAGAACCATGACAGCAAAACCATGACAGCAGAACCATGACAGCAGAAGGGCCACTGAAGAACAAGGTTTGGGCCGCACACAAAATCTGGATTCCTTGTATGTTGACAGTGTCTGGTGTCTAGTTTCAGCGTACTTGGTATTTTCACGACTGTGGAGGCTGTCTGGCATCAAGTCTGGTGGTTCCTTCACCGCAATGGGAACACTACGCCTGAAAGGACCGATTAGGGGGAGGACGTTCCTCTGAAAGTTCACCTTGGAAATGGCCAGAGTTCCAAGTGACTTATACACACACCAGCACAGTGAATATAGTGTCTAACACACACACACACACACACACACACACACACACACACACACACACACACACACACACACACACACACACACACACACACACACACACACACACACACACACACACACACACACACACACACACACACACACACCCACCCACCCAGCAGGGTGAATATAGTATATAACACACACACACACACCCAGCAGGGTGAATATAGTGCATAACACACCCACCCAGCAGGGTGAATATAGTGTATAACACACACACCCAGCAGGGTGAATATAGTGTATAACACACACACCCGGCAGGGGGAATATTGTGCTTGACACACACACACCCGGCAGGGTGAATATAGTGCATGACACACACCCGGCAGGGTGAATATAGTGCATGACACACACACACCCGGCAGGGTGAATATAGTGTATAACACACACACCCAGCAGGGTGAATATAGTGTATAACACACACACCCAGCAGGGTGAATATAGTGCATGACACACACCCGGCAGGGTGAATATAGTGCATGACACACACCCGGCAGGGTGAATATAGTGCATGACACACACACACCCAGCAGGGTGAATATAGTGTATAACACATACCCGGCAGGGTGAATATAGTGTATAACACACACCCCCGGCAGGGTGAATATAGTGCATGACACACACACACCCGGCAGGGTGAATATAGTGTATAACACACACCCCCGGCAGGGTGAATATAGTGCATGACACACACACACCCGGCAGGGTGAATATAGTGCATGACACACACACACCCGGCAGGGTGAATATAGTGTATAACACACACACCCAGCAGGGTGAATATAGTGCATGACACACACACACCCGGCAGGGTGAATATAGTGCATGACACACACACACCCGGCAGGGTGAATATAGTGCATGACACACACACCCGGCAGGGTGGAGGACCTTGCAGTGGTATTCTAACACTGATTTAATGGCTGCCTCTGGTCCTGCAGAGCGGCGCGGTTGAGCCAGTAGGGGTGGACGTTGTCATAGTGACGCAGGAGAGGCCATGTGTATTAAGGGTGTGTATTAAGGAATGTATTCAGCCACAGTACATCTAGTATGATTAATAACAACCCTTTATGATTAATAATAACCCATTATGATTAATAATAACCAATTACGGATCAATCGATCAATACACCGATTTGGACCAACACACGTCATTGTCAATATACTTGTGATTATACAAGCTGCTGTGTAACTACGAAGATATTAACATACATCATATTAAGGAATATTTTGATACACTTATATTGAATATAAAGTGCCAAAGGAAGTGCAAATATATGTGTGTGTGTGTGTGTGTGTGTGTAGTTATGTGTGTGTGTGTGTGTCGTTGTGTGTGTGTGTGCGTGTGCGTGTGCGTGTGTGAGTGTAGTTATGTGTGTGTGTGTGTGTGTGTGTGTAGTTATGTGTGTGTGTGTGTGTCGTTGTGTGTGTGTGTGCGTGTGCGTGTGTGAGTGTAGTTATGTGTGTGTGTGTGTGTGTGTGTGTGTGTGTGTGTGTGTGTGTAGTTATGTGTGTGTGTGTGTGTGTGTGTGTGTGTGTGTGTGTGTGTGTGTGTGTGTGTGTGTGTGTGTGTGTGTGTGTGTGTGTGTGTGTGTGTGTGTGTGTGTGTAGGCCTTCTAACACCACCTGTCACGACCCCCCCCCTTACCTCCACCGTTCTTGTAACACAGGTAGGGGAAGCGCCACACGTTGCCGAGGCCCACCGCGAAGCCCACGCACGACATGATGAAGTCCATCTGCCGCGTCCACGTCTCTCTCTCCGGGTACCCGGGCACCACCGCCCGCTCGGTCGGGTAGCCCGCTCCTCCTAGCTCGGCGTAGCCCGCTCCCTTCTCCCCCCTCTCCTCCGTCGCGGCAACCAGGCTGCCGGACGCCGACCCCCCCCCGGCGGCGGTGGTGGTGGTGGCGGGGTGTCCGTTAGGGATGAGGTGCCCCCTCTTCTCCTCCAGAGCCGCCGGGCAGCTCTCGCCGCCGTACACCCCTCCCTGCATGGCTCCTCCGGACCTTCTCCTCTGCTCCTCCTCCTCTGCTTCTCCTCCTCTACCTCAATAAACGGTCCGGCTTGGAAGGTTGAAAAGGGTCGTCCGTCGACTGTTTTTTTTTATAAAAACAATGTTTTGAGATGTTTTGAAGGGTGGTGTGTTGGTGAGGACGGCGCTCAGAAACAGTCCACGAAACACTTGAAGGACAGTCTGAAGAATCGCATGGGATCGGCGTCAGGCACCGGGATCCGTCGGTCCAACGGTGACACCGGACCGGGGAGACGAGTCTGCTGCCGGCCGCTTGAAGGTTATTACGGAATGGATGGAAGGGATTCTCAACGACGGAGGATAATGTCAGCGGTGAGGTCGATGACCGAGGCGTAGAAGAAGCGCTGCTAACGGTCCGTCCTGCTGCGAAGACTGAGGCGCGGCGTGCCTCGCACGGCTTTATAAGGCTCGCAGCTGCTCACGCGCCTGTGACGCTCTCTCTCTCTCTCTCTCTCTCTCTCTCTCTCTCTCTCTCTCTCTCTCTCTCTCTCTCTCTCTCCTCTCTCTCTCTCTCTCTCTCTCTCTCTCTCTCTCTCTCTCTCTCTCTCTCCTCTCTCTCTCTCTCTCTCTCTCTCTCTCTCTCTCTCTCTCTCTCTCTCTCTCTCTCTCTCTCTCTCTCTCTCTCTCTCTCTCAGTGGCGGTTGGTGGTTGTAGAAGTAGAGGAGGAAGGACCCCCGCAGCCACTAGGGGCCCCCCCCGCAGCCACTAGGGGCCCCCCCCGCAGCCACTAGGGGGCCCCCCCCAGCCACTAGGGGGCCCCCCGCGGCCACTGCATAGGGCCCCCCCGCGGCCACTGCATAGGGCCCCCCCGCGGCCACTAGGGGGCCCCCACGGCCACTGCATAGGGCCCCCCCGCGGCCACTAGGGGGCACTCGCGGCCACTGCATAGGGCGCCCCCCGCGGCCACTAGGGGGCCCCCGTGGCCACTGCATAGGGCCCCCCGCGGCCACTGGGGGGGCCCCCAAGCTGAAAGTTCAGATTCAGCCGCAATATAGGCTGCAGTATAGCTCAGGAGGTAGAGCGGTCGCCTCACAACCGAAAATCGCTGGTTCGATCCCCCGACAGTGTCCTTGAGCAAGACCCCCTAACCCCAACTGCTCCTGACCTGCTGGCTGTCTCCTTGATGGCTGACTCCACCGTCAGTGTATGAATGGTGATGTGAGGGTGAAGCAGTGTATTGCTTCAAAATCAAATGTAGGATATAAACACAACTAAATTACCATGATAGCAAAGCTGTGTTTGTGTTTGTGGGGTTAATACGGTCCAAATCCTCGTTGGGCTGTCATCACCCAATGAGTGCGGTCTGCAGATGATGGGATGATTGACAGCTGCGGAGGGAGGGATATTTCCGGCGCCTCCGGTTCTACAGGGAGGAGGTCCAGCACCTGGTGGCGTGGTGCACTGACAACAACCTGGCCCTCAACACCAAGAAGACCAAGGAGCTGATCGTCGACTTCAGGAAGACCAGAGCTGGCGCACACGCCCCCATCCTCATCAACGGAGCGGAGGTCGAGCGTGTCTCCAGCTTCAAATTCCTGGGGGTCCACATCTCCGAGGACCTCTCCTGGTCCCTCAACACGGCCTCGCTGGTAAAGAAGGCTCACCAGCCTCTCTTCTTCCTGAGGAGACTGAGGAAAGCCCACCTGTCACCTTAGATTCTGGTGAACTTCTACCGGTGTGCTATTGAAAGCATCCTCACCAACTGCATCACAGTGAGGTACGGCAACTGCACTGTTTCTGACCGGAAAGCGCTGCAGAGGGTGGTGAAAACCGCCCAACGCATCGTTGGACTACCCCTCCCTGCAATAAACACCACCCACCACAAACGGTGTCTGAGGAAGACACATAACATTGTCAAAGACCCCTCTCACCCCACCAGGGACTGTTACCCTCCTCCCCTCTCACCCCACCAGGGACTGTTACCCTCCTCCCCTCTCACCCCACCAGGGACTGTTACCCTCCTCCCCTCTCACCCCACCAGGGACTGTTACCCTCCTCCCCTCTCACCCCACCAGGGACTGTTACCCTCCTCCCCTCTCACCCCACCAGGGACTGTTACCCTCCTCCCCTCTCACCCCACCAGGGACTGTTACCCTCCTCCCCTCTCACCCCACCAGGGACTGTTACCCTCCTCCCCTCTCACCCCACCAGGGACTGTTACCCTCCTCCCCTCTCACCCCACCAGGGACTGTTACCCTCCTCCCCTCTCACCCCACCAGGGACTGTTACCCTCCTCCCCTCTCACCCCACCAGGGACTGTTACCCTCCTCCCCTCTCACCCCACCAGGGACTGTTACCCTCCTCCCCTCTCACCCCACCAGGGACTGTTACCCTCCTCCCCTCTCACCCCACCAGGGACTGTTACCCTCCTCCCCTCTCACCCCACCAGGGACTGTTACCCTCCTCCCCTCTCACCCCACCAGGGACTGTTACCCTCCTCCCCTCTCACCCCACCAGGGACTGTTACCCTCCTCCCCTCTCACCCCACCAGGGACTGTTACCCTACAGGCGCTACAGGAACCTCTGTTCCAATTCAAGCAGCTTCTTCCCCTCAGCTGTCATCTCTCTGAACTCTGTACCATGATGACAACCATTTAGTGCTCCACTCTTAACTAGTCCAAACTAACCTCTGTGTGGCTCCACTCTAAACTAGTCCAAACTAACCTCTGTGTGGCTCCACTCTAAACTAGTCCAAACTAACCTCTGTAGTGCTCCACTCTTAACTAGTCCAAACTAAACCCTGTAGTGCTCCACTCTAAACTAGTCTAAACTCTAAACTCTCAAATATTTTCACTTGAGTTACCAGCTATTCAATGTGTATAGGTCTTAAAACATCATCCACATCGCTTTGGGACTTGTAGTTCTAGTGTTGTAGTCCATTACTATTGTTTGGAACTGAACCTGCTGGGACTTACAGTATTTCTAGGGTTGTAGTCCATTAGTATTAAGAAGGGAGCTAGAGGGGGGACTTTATGACACCATGTGACCTCCAGTGACGTCACTGACACCCACCTGTCACTGAAACCCCAACCCCCGGTTACCCTATAGCAACTCAGATTATTACAGGCTGTCCGACTGGAATAGCAAGACCCTCACACACCCACACCCTCACCCCCACCCACACACTAGGTCTGTAATAGCATGCTAACACAATAGCAGCATGCTAAGAGGAGAGCTAACCTGAGGTTTATGTGGTCATGTTAATATAACTGACTCATTGAATGTATTCATTCATTGATTAAATGATCTAAATGTATTTAATCAAAGCCACTATGAGTCGCATTTTGTAGTGCTGTCCGAATGTATAGTGACAATTATTACATCCTAGATATTGCACTCATCGTGTCGTACCAGAATGCATCGTGAACAGTAGTGTCCAACCTGTCATGCATTCAACAGAAGGACAAGTGACATCCGCCGACCAAGATCTGACATAATTAGTTAAATTATGAGACAGCAATGACGTCATCAACGGAGCCTCCAGTAGTGCGTCCCAACGTGGTTTTGTTTTTATTTCGCCGCTGAGCTCACTACATCGCCCTCTATAGTGAACTCCCTATCATGTAGTGAGTAGTGAGTAGTGAGTATAATGGCAGTGATCTCGCCCCCCCGTGCGCATCATGTGATGTTTGATTGCCGCTCTGTAATTTCAAAGCTACTGGCAACGAGCTAATGACATGGGGACACTACGGGGGTTTCCCAATTTGGACATGTCGTTCTGCCGTCCTCGGGGCCCAGGCAATTGCCTAGTTTGCCTACCCTGTTGCGACGCCCCTCCCTGTAGGATTTGACATGCATAAATCCCATTCAATGTTCAATATATGACTAGCCCCTAACTAGCCCCTAACTACAGCCCTAATGACTAGCCCCTAACTACAGCCCTAATGACTAGCCCCTAACTACAGCCCTTATGACTAGCCCATAACTACAGCCATTACGACTAGCCCCTAACTACAGCCCTAACGACTAGCCCCTAACTACAGCCTTTACGACTAGCCCTTAACTACAGCCCTAACGACTAGCCCCTGACTACAGCCCTTACGACTAGCCCCTAACTACAGCCCTTACGACTAGCCCCTAACTACAGCCCTAACGACTAGCCCCTAATAACAGCCCTAAGGGCTAGCCCCTAACTACAGCCCTAACGACTAGCCCCTGACTACGGCCTTAAGGGCTAGCCCCTAACAACAGCCCTAATGACTAGCCCCTAACTACAGCCCTAACTATAGCCCTAAGGGCTATCCCCTAACTACAGCCCTAAGGGCTAGCCCCTAACTACAGCCCTTACAACTAGCCCCTAACAATAGCCCTAACGACTAGCCCCTAACTACAGCCCTAACGACTAGCCCCTAACTACAGCCATAAGGGCTAACCCCTAACTACAGCACTAAGGGCTGTAGTTTGATCCTTATTTTTGGAAACTTGGCTTTGCTTAGTGAAGCATAAAACTCATCCAGTTTAAGGGAGTTGAAGTCGCAATATAATTGAGTCGCAATAGTCAAGGTGGAAGTAAATCGAGGCGTGCATCAGTGTTTCAGCAGCAGGGCCGGATCTATACTAAATATATCTGTAGGATAAAACGACTAGCCTCTGACTACAGCCCTACAAAGGGATCAGGAGGATCAGGTCGAGGTTAGGGTTAGAGTATGAGGTCTGAGGGTGGACTTGGAGCAGATGAGGAAGGCTCAACAGTTTGGTTTCACTGTTGACTTTGAGGAACTTTGGTTGCATCCAGACTTCCATTGCAGACAGACGGGGGGTCAATGTGAGAGAGGGGTGTGTGGTTTTGGTGCCCAGTGCCAATGTAGATGATGAAAAGGAGGTGGGCCGAGTACGGAGCCATGGGGAACACCTTGTGTGGCTGTGGATGTAACAGAGGAGTTGAGGTCATCTGGTAGGACCGGAGCCAGCCGAGTGCAATTCCACGCAGAGGCCTCAGAGTCTGGTCAGCAAGATGTTGTGGTTCACGGTAGGAGTGTGGTACTTGATGTTGTCAAACCAGTTCACACCATGAGGATGAAGCCTAACGACTAGCCTATGGCCACCAGAGAAAGCTTCGGAAGAGTCGGACGTGGGACGTGATGCGTTTTACTTCATCTAGAAAAAAAGCTGTTTAAACTACCACTGTATGCTTTATAAGATGGTTATTTGGTTAACTTTGAACTCATCTTTGATTACAATTCCCTGGAGTGGATTCTCTGGAGTGGATGCTCCAGATAAAAATAAACTCTGCGTTCAGGGCGTGTGTTCAGACGTCTGAAAGGGAAAGCGTTTGACTGCGAGGAGTCTTGTATAGTCTCCAGTGTCTGTGTAATTACTCTCACTGCCCAGAAGGGGGAGGCAAAAGTTCTGCACTGAAGATTTAAGGACTCCGGTGTGAGCCGAGGTGAGGAAGTCATTGAATACTTTCAGAAGGGCAGAAGGAGCTGTGCGGCAACTGGGGTTTTTGAGAGGAAGGCAAGATTGGAGTTTGGCTGGTAGTGGTAAAGGAAGGATGGGACTTGTATTAGTATATTTGTGTGTGCATTTATTCCCCCTGTGTCAACTGTTGCACCTTAATTTCCCTCGGGATTAATAAAGTTTTCTGAATCTGAATCTGAATCTGAACAGGTTTTTGGAGGAGTGTGGTGACAGTGGCCATTTTTAAGGCGGTGGCACGATTCCATGGAGCAGTTGGTGAGGTGGGGGTACAGGCAGGGGAGGGGGCTGGGTCTTTTGGGAGATAAGGCACAACATAAGACAGTAGATGGAATTTTATCATAATTTATTACATAACGTTTTTTATTGACACATTCCAGACAATCAAAACTTAATTAAATGACAGTAATTCCGCTCGCATATTTAACAAGTCTATATATAACTATATATCTTTCAAAATATCTATATATATATAAATACATACATAGATGTATAGATATATAGATATATAACAGCAGCATCAATATAGAACTTCACATATATATTATCTGTATTGTCATATCTGTATAAATGATAATGTCTAAGTGTGTGCTGTGATTGGCTGCTACAAACAGGGGGCGTGGTGTCGCAGCAGCATGGGGTCTACCAGACTGTTTTCCAGGGGCAGGTGAACGGAGAAGTGAGTGGGTGGAGCCTGAGAGCGCTGGCGGGGGGGAGGGGGATGGGCAGCTCAGAGTGGTGGGCGGGGAGGGGCGGGGAGAAGAAGTAGGGGTGGAGCAACGCCTGAGAGAGAGAGAGAGAGAGAGAGAGAGAGAGAGAGAGAGAGAGAGAGAGAGAGAGAGAGAGAGAGAGAGAGAGAGAGAGAGAGAGAGAGAGAGAGGAGAGAGAGAGAGAGAGAGAGAGAGAGGAGAGAGAGAGAGAGAGAGAGAGAGAGTTAAAGAGTGTTAATATAGTGTGTGTGTGTGTAGTGTATATAGTGTGTGTGTAGTGTATATAGTGTGTGTGTAGTGTATATGTGTGTGTGTGTGTAGTGTATATGTGTGTGTGTGTGTGTGTATGTAGTGTATATAGTGTGTGTGTAGTGTATATGTGTGTGTGTATGTGTGTATGTGTGTGTAGTATGTATATAGAGTGTGTGTGTAGTGTGTATAGTGTGTGTAGTGTGTATAGAGTGTGTGTGTGTAGTGTGTATAGAGTGTGTGTGTGTAGTGTGTGTATAGAGTGTGTGTAGTGTGTATAGAGTGTGTGTGTGTAGTGTGTGTATAGAGTGTGTGTAGTGTGTATAGAGTGTGTGTGTAGTGTGTATATAGAGTGTGTGTAGTGTGTGTATAGAGTGTGTGTGTAGTGTGTATATAGAGTGTGTGTAGTGTGTATAGAGTGTGTGTGTAGTGTATATAGAGTGTGTGTGTAGTGTGTATATAGAGTGTGTGTGTAGTGTGTATATAGAGTGTGTGTGTAGTGTGTATATAGAGTGTGTGTGTAGTGTGTATAGAGTGTGTGTGTAGTGTGTGTATAGAGTGTGTGTGTAGTGTGTGTATAGAGTGTGTGTGTAGTGTGTGTATAGAGTGTGTGTGTAGTGTGTGTATAGAGTGTGTGTGTAGTGTGTATAGAGTGTGTGTGTAGAGTGTATAGAGTGTGTGTGTAGTGTGTATAGAGTGTGTGTAGTGTGTATAGAGTGTGTGTGTAGTGTGTGTATAGAGTGTGTGTGTAGTGTGTATATAGAGTGTGTGTGTAGTGTGTATTTTGAGTGTGTGTGTAGTGTGTATATAGTGTGTGTAGTGTGTATAGAGTGTGTGTGTAGTGTGTATAGAGTGTGTGTAGTGTGTATAGAGTGTGTGTGTAGTGTGTATATAGAGAGTGTGTGTGTGTATAGAGTGTGTGTAGTGTGTATAGAGTGTGTGTAGTGTGTATAGAGTGTGTGTAGTGTGTATATAGAGAGTGTGTGTGTGTGTATAGAGTGTGTGTAGTGTGTATAGAGTGTGTGTAGTGTGTATATAGAGAGTGTGTGTGTGCGCCCGAAGTCACAGCTGCATTATCTCCCACCATCTTGGGCACGATTACACGCAATTCATCGACGGCTTCCCCATTCCATTCTCTTCCCAAGTAAAAAGCCTCGGTGTCATTCTGGACGGCTCCCTCTCATTTGTACCACACATTAAAAACATCACTCGCACTGCCTTCTTCCATCTTCGGAACATCTCCAGAGTCCGCTCATCTCTGTCCCAATCCAGCACTGAAATCCTGGTCCACTCATTTGTCACGTCCCGGATTGATTACTGCAATGCACTTCTGACCGGCCTTCCCATCAAACTCCTCAACAGACTGCAAATAATTCAGAACTCTGCTGCCCGGATCATCACCCGCACTAACTCATCTGACCACATCACCCCCGTTCTCATTCAACTACACTGGCTTCCTGTGCGCTACCGGATTGACTATAAAAACCTCTTACTCACCTACAAAGCTCTCCACAATCTAACCCCCATCTACATCACTGACCTCCTTCAGGAGTACACCCCCTCCCGCACCCTCCGCTCTTCCTCCGTTGGCCTCCTCCCCGTCCCCAGCTCCCTCCTCAGCACCCTGGGGGCTCCAGCTCTCAGCTGCTCGGCTCCCAGACTCTGGAACTCCCTGCCACTACACATCCCACAGTCTGACTCTATAACAACTTACAAAACCCAACTAAAAACCCATCTGTTTAAACTGGCTTATCCCTTATAAACGGTACCATCTTTCTTCCTTTCTTCACTTTACTTCCTGTTGTTTGTCTTGTTTTAAACCCTGCGGACACTTTGTGAAGTCCACTGTTTTTACTTTTTTTAATATTTTTATCATTTTAATTTTACTGTAGCATACATGCTCTGTAAGGTGTCCTTGGGTGTCTTGAAAGGCGCCCAACAAATAAAATGTATTATTATTATTATTATTATTAAGCGTCGCCGGAGGAAGCGAGGGAAGCGAGCCGGTGTGCTAGTCAGGCTTAGACGTCGATCCGACGTCTGGCTCTCTCAGGCTCTCTCCGGTAAAGATCGCGGAGGGGGGGGTATGTCTCATGATAAATAGATCTTGGTGCAACCAAAGTCATGTACATCCCCTCAAGTCTTTCTGTTCCCCGGACCTGGAGTACCTGATGCTTATGTGCCGTCCATACTGGCTACCTCGGGAGTTGACCGTGACCGCTGTTTACATTCCCCCACAAGCCAACACGGACCCAGCGCTGAAGGAACTGTACGGGGCTATCAGCGAACAGGAGTCGGCACACCCCGAGGCTGCTCTCATCGTGGCGGGGGACTTCAACAAGGCGAACCTGAAGAAGGTTCTCCCGAAGTTCTACCAACACATAACGAGCAACACACGGGGCGAGCGGATCCTCGACCACTGCTACACTCCCTTCCGTGATGGCTACAAGGCCCTCCTCCGCCCACCATTCGGCAAATCAGACCACCGCTCTATCCAGCTGCTCCCTGCCTATAGGCAGAGACTGAAGCAGCAACCGATCGCTGTGAGGGAGGTCCAATGCTGGTCGGACCAATCGGACTCTATGCTGCACGATTGTTTTGATCGTGCTGACTGGGATATGTTCCGCGTTGCCTCGGACAATAACATCAACGAGTACGAGTACGGACTTTATTTGCTCCGTGTTACCTGCCATGCTGGACCCATGGCAATTTGCATATCGTCAAAACAGATCCACGGACGACGCAATTGCCAAGGCCCTCCACACTGCCCTTTCCCACCTGGAGGGAAAGAACTGTTATGTGCGAATGCTGTTTGTGGACTACAGCTCAGCGATCAACACAATAGTTCCTGCCAAGCTCGACACCAAGCTTAGAGGTCTAGGCGTACCCCCATCCACGTGCAGCTGGATACTGGACCTCCTGTCGGACCGCCGCCAGGTGGTGAGGATGGGCAGCACCACATCAGAGCCACTGACCCTCAACACGGGAGCCCCCCAGGGATGCGTGCTGAGCCCTCTCCTCTACTCCCTCTACACCCACGACTGCATGGCTATGCACAGCTCCAACGTCATCGTCAAGTTTGCTGACGACACGACAGTGATGGGCCTGATCGCCGGCGACGACGAGACAGCCTACAGGGAGGAGGTCGGATCGCTGGAGCAGTGGTGCCAGGAGAACAGCCTCGCCCTCAACGTCAAGAAGACCAAGGAGCTGATCGTGGACTTCAGGAAGCAGAGGGGAGAGCACAGCCCTATCTCCATCGACGGCGTTGCAGAAGAGAGGGTCAGCAGCTTCAAGTTCCTCGGCGTGCACATCTCCAAGGACCTCACATGGTCCACGCACACCACACACGTGGTGAAAAGGGCCCAACAACGCCTGTATTTCCTCAGGCGTCTGAAGAAATTCAGCATGGGCCCCGCATCCTGAGAACATTCTATAACGGCACCATGGAGAGTGTTCTTACAGGGTGGATCACCGCCCGGTACGGGAACTGCACCGCACTCGAGCGCAGAGCGCTTCAAAGGGTGGTGCGGACGGCCCAGTATATTGTTGGAGGTGAGCTCCCCTCCCTCCTGGATATATACAACCAGCGGTGCGTGGCCAAGGCCAAACGAATCATAAAGACATTGCCCTACAGCCACGAACTGTACTCACTGTTACCGTCAGGCAGGCGATACCTCAGTATCAAGTGCCGTACAAATAGGCTTAGAGACAGCTTCCACAGTCAGGCCATCAGGCTGCTGAACAAGGGCGTATAGCATATAACAATGTATATTTTATTACATTGATTTATATATACATATTGCTCTTTTCTGTGCCGATATTTAGCATTTTATAAATTGCATTTTAATTTTAATTTTAATTTTAAACTTTATTCTATTTTTATCTATTTTTTATCTTATTTTATAACTGCCGTCTGTCGTTGGGTTTTGCACATAAGATTTTCACATCACTGCTTTATACTTGTGTAAACTGTGAAGTGACAATAAACTGGACTTGACTTGACTTGGGTGTAATGTGTGTATAGAGTGTGTGTGTGTGTGTATAGAGTGTGTGTGTGTAGTGTGTGTATAGAGTGTATGTGTGTGTGTAGTGTGTGTATATAGAGTGTGTGTGTAGTGTGTATATAGAGTGTGTGTAGTGTGTATAGAGTGTGTGTAGTGTGTATAGAGTGTGTGTAATGTGTATAGAGTGTGTGTAGTGTGTATATAGTGTGTGTGTAGTGTGTATAGAGTGTGTGTGTAGTGTGTATATAGAGTGTGTGTAGTGTGTATATAGAGTGTGTGTAGTGTGTATATAGAGTGTGTGTAGTGTGTATAGAGTGTGTGTGTAGTGTGTATATAGAGTGTGTGTAGTGTGTATATAGAGTGTGTGTAGTGTGTATAGAGTGTGTGTGTAGTGTGTATAGAGTGTGTGTGTAGAGTGTATAGAGTGTGTGTGTAGTGTGTATAGAGTGTGTGTGTGTGTATAGAGTGTGTGTGTATAGAGTGTGTGTGTATAGAGTGTGTGTGTGAGTGTTCACCTGTGTAGCAGGACACCTGTGTTTCGGGGGATACACCAGGAAGCTGCTGAGCAGGTCAACGGCCTGGGGGGAGGAGTCAGGGACCAGCTCGTCCAATGGGATGGCAGGGTTCTCCTTGAAGGTGATTTTATTGTAGTCTGGCAGCTCCACCACTTCCTGCACACAGAGGATGTGGGAGTTAGTGTGTGTGTGCGTGCGTGTGCGTGTGCGTGTCTTACAGGCCAGGTGTGCAGGGTGTGTGTGTGTGTGTGTGTGTGTGTGTGTGTATCTTACAGGCCAGGTGTGTAGGGTGGGCATGTGTGTGTGTGTGTGTGTCTTACAGGCCAGGTGTGCAGGGCGTGTGTGTGTGTGTGTGTGTGTGTGTGTGTGTGTGTGGTGTGTGGTGTGTGTGTGTGTGTGTGTGTGTGTGTGTGTGTGTGTGTGTGTGTGTGTGTGTGTGTGTGTGTGTCTTACAGGCCAGGTGTGTAGGGTGGGCGCGTGTGTGTGTGTGTGTGTGTGTGTGTGTGTGTGTGTGTGTGTGTGTCTTACAGGCCAGGTGTGTAGGGTGGGCGCGTGTGTATGTGTGTGTGTCTTACAGGCCAGGTGTGTAGGGTGGGCGTGTGTGTGTGTGTGTGTGTGTGTGTGTGTGTGTGTGTGTGTGTGTCTTACAGGCCAGGTGTGTAGGGTGGGCGTGTGTGTGTGTGTGTGTGTGTCTTACAGGCCAGGTGTGTAGGGTGGGCGTGTGTGTGTGTGTGTGTGTGTCTTACAGGCCAGGTGTGTAGGGTGGGCGTGTGTGTGTGTGTGTGTCTTACAGGCCAGGTGTGTAGGGTGGGCGTGTGTGTGTGTGTGTGTGTGTGTCTTACAGGCCAGGTGTGTAGGGTGGGCGTGTGTGTGTGTGTGTGTGTGTGTGTCTTACAGGCCAGGTGTGTAGGGTGGGCGTGTGTGTGTGTGTGTGTGTGTGTCTTACAGGCCAGGTGTGTAGGGTGGGCGTGTGTGTGTGTGTGTGTCTTACAGGCCAGGTGTGTAGGGTGGGCGTGTGTGTGTGTGTGTGTCTTACAGGCCAGGTGTGTAGGGTGGGCGTGTGTGTGTGTGTGTGTGTCTTACAGGCCAGGTGTGTAGGGTGGGCGTGTGTGGGCGTGTGTGTGTGTGTGTGTGTGTCTTACAGGCCAGGTGTGTAGGGTGGGCGTGTGTGGGCGTGTGTGTGTGTGTGTGTGTGTCTTACAGGCCAGGTGTGTAGGGTGGGCGTCCCGAGGACCCGGAGCACACAGCAGAGCTGCTCAATGTCGTTCTCCCCAGGAAACAAAGGGGAGGAGTTTAACAGCTCCCCGAAGACACAGCCCACTGCCCTGCACACACACACACACACACACACACACACACACATAAGTACACAGCCCACTGCCCTGCACACACACACACACACACACACATAAGTACACAGCCCACTGCCCTGCACACACACACACACACACACACACACACTTACCAGAGGTCGACCCCTTCGTTGTACTTCCTGGCGCCGTAGAGCAGCTCTGGAGCTCTGTACCACCTAGCGTGAAACACACCTAGCATCAGGCTAACCTAGCGTGAAACACACCTAGCATCAGGCTAACCTAGCGTGAAACACACCTAGCATCAGGCTAACTTAGCGTGAAACACACCTAGCATCAGGCTAACCTAGCGTGAAACACACCTAGCATCAGGCTAACCTAGCGTGAAACACATGTGTGCTAGAGAGCAGTGTAGCGGTGAGTGTCCCTCACTGGGCTCCAACTCCCCACTTTCTAAACCCCCTAGCTTCATCTCTAGAACGTCTATTTAATGTGTTGGGAGTGAGATTTACCACTGCACAGCGCCACCTGCTGGCTTCCGTTACTCTAGCATGTGGCTAGCACCTTGTATATGTGCTAGCATGTGGCTAAGCTAGCGGCCGGTACCTGGTGGCCACCTGGTGGCTGTAGAGGCGCTGCTGCTGGCTGGAGAAGAGTCTGGCCAGACCGAAGTCAGCGATCTTCAGATGACCTGAGGAGCTGATCAGCAGGTTGGCGGGCTTCAGGTCCTACAGGCCACAGGTCACAGGTCACAGGCCACAGGTCACAGGTCACGGAAACAATCGGCAACATTTCTGTATTTTTCCACTCACTACTGCGCCAGCCAAGCGCCATCAGACCTCAAACCAAGGAGACCAAAGCTTGGTGACAGAGAGCACACTGGACCAATAGGAAGGGTCTCCTCTAGCACCAATAGGAAGGGTCTCCCCTAGCACCAATAGGAAGGGTCTCCTCTAGCACCAATAGGAAGGGTCTCCCCTAGCACCAATAGGAAGGGTCTCCTCTAGCACCAATAGGAAGGGTCTCCTCTAGCACCAATAGGAAGGGTCTCCTCTAGCACCAATAGGAAGGGTCTCCTCTAGCACCAATAGGAAGGGTCTCCCCTAGCACCAATAGGAAGGGTCTCCTCTAGCACCAATAGGAAGGGTCTCCTCTAGCACCAATAGGAAGGGTCTCCTCTAGCACCAATAGGAAGGGTCTCCTCTAGCACCAATAGGAAGGGTCTCCTCTAGCACCAATAGGAAGGGTCTCCTCTAGCACCAATAGGAAGGGTCTCCTCTAGCACCAATAGGAAGGGTCTCCCCTAGCACCAATAGGAAGGGTCTCCTCTAGCACCAATAGGAAGGGTCTCCTCTAGCACCAATAGGAAGGGTCTCCTCTAGCACCAATAGGAAGGGTCTCCTCTAGCCGACGACGACGAAAATCGTCTAGAAGTTTTTACCGATGCTCTGTCTCTGTTTCTGTCTCTATACATGTGTGTGTGTGTGTGTGTGTGTGTGTGTGTGTCTCTGCACTCAGAGAAACACACACACATATAAATTAAACAACACCAAAAAAAACGCACTTCGAGTGGTGTGTGAAATTGTACGATATTGTCAGTTCTAGTTGTAAACGCCTTGAACTCGTCTTCAACACCTACCCGGTGCATGATGTGTGTGTGTGTGTGTGTGTGTCTTACAGGCCAGGTGTGTAGGGTGGGCGTGTGTGTGTGTGTGTGTGTGTGTGTGTGTGTGTGTGTGTGTGTGTGTGTGTGTGTGTGTGTGTGTGTGTGTGTGTGTTAAATCAACACCTACCCTGTGCATGATGTTGTTGTGGTGGAGGAAGGCCACACCTTTGAGCAGCATCATCATGTAACCTTTGACCTGCGACTGGGTCAGAGGTCGCTGGGTGTTCCTGATGACCTCCGACAGGTCAGACAGCATGAAGTCAAAGACCAGGACAAACCCTGTGCCATGAGGAAACACCTCCTTCAGCTTGACCACCTGGAGAGAGGAGGAGGAGGAGGAGGAGGAGAGGAGGAGAGGAGATCTCATGGCGCTGAACAGGGAGAGGTCCCATTACATATTCATGATGACGACGGTGAAGGAGCTACCTAAGGGTGTAGGAGGCAAGGGTGTAGGAGGCAAGGGTGTAGGAGGTGAGTTAGGGACCTACGTAAGGGTGTAGGAGGTAAGTTAGGGACCTACTTAAGGGTTTAGGAGGTAAGTTAGGTACCTACGTAAGGGTGTAGGAGGCAAGGGACCTAGGTAAGGCTGTAGGAGGTGATTTAGGGACCTAGGTAAGGCTGTAGGAGGTGAGTTAGGGACCTAGGTAAGGCTGTAGGAGGTGAGGGCGTAGGAGGTGAATTAGGGACCCACTTAACGGTGTAGGAGGCAAGGGTGTAAGAGTTGAGTTAGGGACCTACGTAAGGCTGTAGGAGGTGAGTTAGGGACCTACGTAAGGCTGTAGGAGGTGAGTTAGGGACCTAGGTAAGGCTGTAGGAGGTGAGTTAGGGACCTAGGTAAGGCTGTAGGAGGTGCGTTAGGGACCTAGGTAAGGCTGTAGGAGGTGAGTTAGGGACCTAGGTAAGGCTGTAGGAGGTGAGTTAGGGACCTAGGTAAGGCTGTAGGAGGTGCGTTAGGGACCTAGGTAAGGCTGTAGGAGGTGAGTTAGGGACCTAGGTAAGGCTGTAGGAGGTGAGTTAGGGACCTAGGTAAGGCTGTAGGAGGTGCGTTAGGGACCTAGGTAAGGCTGTAGGAGGTGAGTAGGGACCTAGGTAAGGCTGTAGGAGGTGAGTAGGGACCTAGGTAAGGCTGTAGGAGGTGAGTAGGGACCTACGTAAGGGTTGTCTTCTATCTCCTGTAGAGCTTTGATCTCCCTCAGAGCCTGGTTGGGGATGCCCTCCTCAGACCTCCTCAGGGCAACCTTCTTCATAGCTACTGTCTGACCAGTCTGTAAACACAACATCTATACATATACATATATCTATATATAGTCTAATATAATGCAATACATTTGTGTATATAAATATTACCTTTTTTTATTTTACTACAAAATATTCTGGTACACACACATATATATATATACACACATAGAAATATTATAATATATACATATATTATATATACATATATAATAAACACACACACACACACACACACACACACACACACACACACACACACACACACACACACACACACACACACACACACACACACACACACACACACACACACACACACCACACACACACACACACACACACACACACACACACACACACCTCGATGTGTTTGGCTTTGAACACGATGCCGTGCGCGCCCTCTCCGATCCGACCCAGTATGCTGTACTGGTCCATCCCGTCTCCTAGGTTACCACGCCTAACAACAGAGCCCGCTCTCCGCGGATACCACACACACACACACACACACACACTGAGCTCTAGCTGTACTCAATACATGTATTACATTCAGGTATATTCAACACATGTATTTAATTCACATGTATTCAATACATATTCACTGCATGAGTAATAGAAGCGCCATGTTGCCTTTAGTCTTTGGTTGTCTGCAGTCTTCATGTCCGATCACGTGACCGGAAGTAACGGCGTTATGTGTTTGAAATATCCATAATAATAATAATAAATATAGTATAAATATATATCCTAGATTTATTCCTGATTTCAACTATCAAACATTATTGGGGGCATAGAAATAATTCTAACAATAATAATATCAGAACTCTCATTCAATAAACTGTTTGGATGTCTGGAGCCAGACATCATCCTCATAGACATCATCCATATTACTTTACATTACATACATATTACATATTAACATATCAACATTACATTGTCATCCATATAGCATTACACTATCATACTTTCCTGGACAGCTATTGCATGTTTATCACTACTGCCACGTGTGTTTAATGAATGCATTCTGCCGGAGATGTGGAGTAAGCGTTCCATTGTAGGTGGTCGATGTGTGTGTAGTTAGATGTTTATAGCATACAGGGGCGGGCTTTTAATTTGAAAACACGTGTCCGGAAGTTGTCATGTTGTTGCTTCCTGCTGGCCACACGACGGGAATCTAAGTAGTGTACATACTAGCAGTACATAGTCCTTCAGGCGGGAGTACTCCTATCTCTATAATATGTGTATGAAGCGTCAGTAACATGTCAGACAAGGTCCTGCAGTATGAGAACTTTATAAATGACGTTCTGAGAAAAGACCTGCAGTAAGTACTACTATACTCCTAATTTACATTACTTCACAATACTACACCCATAATACACAGTACTGCACAATACTACACTCATAGTACACAGTACTATACAATACTACACTCATAGTACACAGTACTATACAATACTACACTCATAGTACACAGGGCTATACACTACTACACTCATAGTACACAGTACTATACAATACTACACTCATAGTACACAGTACTATACAATACTACACTCATAGTACACAGTACTATACAATACTACACTCATAGTACACAGTACTATACAATACTACACTCATAGTACACAGGGCTATACACTACTACACTCATAGTACACAGTACTATACAATACTACACTCATAGTACACAGTACTATACAATACTACACTCATAGTACACAGTACTATACAATACTACACTCATAGTACACAGGGCTATACACTACTACACTCATAGTACACAGTACTATACAATACTACACTCATAGTACACAGTACTATACAATACTACACTCATAGTACACAGGGCTATACACTACGACACACAATACACAGTGCTGTACACACACATATACAATACTACACAGATAACACACATACAGGATTACAAGATTCTACACACAATACACAAATACTAAATCAAAAATATTACTACACACGCAGTTCTATGTTTAGTACTAAACAAATACTACACAAATACTACATACAGTGATACACGCTGATCCTGGTGTATACTGTTTATAGTTCCTGTATATATAAAGTATTTACACAGAATAAACACCAGCATTGGACACTATTGGTGTGATGGACCTCTTGTGTTGTCAGGAGGGTGCTGGAGCAGAGAGATGGAGTTTATGAGAAGATTGCCCAGTATCTACAGCTGAAGAACACCATTCAAATCCTGCAGGTAGACTGTGTGTGTGGGTCTCTCTCTCTCTCTCTCTCTCTCTCTCTCTCTCTCTCTCTCTCTCTCTCTCTCTCTCTCTCTCTCTCCTCTCTCTCTCTCTCTCTCTCTCTCTCTCTCTCTCTCTCTCCTCTCTCTCTCTCTCTCTCTCTCTCTCTCTCTCTCTCTCTCTCTCTCTCTCTCTCTCTCTCTCTCCTCTCTCTCTCTCTCTCTCTCTCTCTCTCTCTCTCTCTCTCTCTCTCTCTCTCTCTCTCTCTCTCTCTCTCTCTCTCTCTCTCTCTCTGTCTCTCACACACTCTAAAGTGAATGGGAAGCAGATGTTAACATTGGCCAAGCAAGTAAAGAACAAAACGATTGTATAATTAATTAACCTCTAATGCCCCTTTAGTCTGTCAGCCTGCTAACTTAAACGTTTCCATGGTTACCGCAGGAGTCTGGTGACAACGAGCTGAAGACCGAAGTGGACCTGGGCTGTCACTTCTATGTCCAGGCGCATGTGTATGACCCATCTCTTAATACACACTAGGACTCCAGAATACACACTAGGACCCTATAATACGCACCAGGACTCCATACTACACACCAGGAACCTATAATACACACCAGGACCTCATACTACACACCAAGACCCCATAATACACACCAGGACCTCATAATACACACCAGGAACCTATAATACACACCAGGACCCCATAATACACACCAGGACCTCATACTACACACCAGGACCCCATAATACACACCAGGACCCCATAATACACACCAGGACCTCATACTACACACCAGGACCCCATACTACACACCAGGACCCCATAATACACACCAGGACCCCATAATACACACCAGGACCTCATACTACACACCAGGACCCCATACTACACACCAGGACCTCATAATACACACCAGGACCTCATAATACACACCAGGACCCCATAATACACACCAGGACCTCATAATACACACCAGGTCCTCATAATACACACCAGGACCCCATAATACACACCAGGACCTCATAATACACACCAGGACCCCATACTACACACCAGGACCCCATAATACACACCAGGACCTCATAATACACACCAGGACCCCATACTACACACCAGGACCTCATAATACACACCAGGACCCTCCCCCTATAAGCTGTGTGTTTCCTGTCTGGGGTTAATAAAGAGCTGTGTCTTCTAGGGAGGATTCCTCTACAGTCTGTGTGGCGGTGGGCTATGGCTTCTTTGTGGAAATGAGCCACGCTGAAGCTCTCCGCTTCATAGAGAAGAAAACCAAGCAGCTGAATGTGTGAGTGCTCTTCAGTCATATTGTACCTGTTCTGTGAGAGGTCTTCCTGTGTGACCGCCCCCCCCCCCCCCCCCCCCCCCTGTGTGACCGCCCCCCCCGTCTCTCCTCAGCTTCACAGAGACGCTCACCAAAGACTCTGCCAAGATCAAGGCTAACATCCGCATGGTGCTGGAGGTAAGTACAAAATAGTAGTAGTGGTAATAGAATAATAGTTGGACAAAATAGTAGTAGTAGAGCATATCAGTGCTCCGGCTCGATTGCCTGCTAAATGGTGTTGAGGACTGAGGATCCACCCGTCGTCCTCTCTGCTAGGGTTCGCTAACCCCCTCATCAAAGTTGCACACATTTTTATTTAGTTGTCTGCAAACTCTTAGCCCAAAACACATGTTTAACCCATTGTGTAAACTGTAAGACACAGTGAGAACCAGACAATATTTACTTGTTCATTTGATACATTACAAAATATAATATTATACAATGAACAAGTAGAGATCATGAAAGGATGATGAGACGATGTAATGTTGTATGTATATGTTTGTATGTATATGTAATGTTGAGATCATGATGTATGGTCTTCTGCAGGGTCTGCGGGAGCTGCAGGGTCTGGCTGATGGCCCAGAAGATGGCCGAGCTTAGACCTGTCTGTCTCTTTAAGAGCTGTCTGTCTCTTTAAGAGCTGTCTGTCTCTTTAAGAGCTGTCTGTCTTGGATGGACGTTAACTTGCAGACACATACATGAACTCCCCATAATGTACTGATTTAAAATATGGACAATATTTGTGTTACAATTAAAAAAAGAAAATAGCCAAATGTGTTGCAAATTATTCTTATAAATTCAAACTGGTCACACCACTTCCATAATAGGAACGTATACAGTATAGTGTATTGTGTATATGTATAGTGTGGATAGTGTATATTAATACACAAGCCGGTGTACCACATTCTATATGTTGTTGTACTATTAGTATCATTATTTTTAAGAAGTTTTACTGTGTTCTATTATGTAATATCACCAGTTGCTAGCAGGTAGAGCAGGCTGCTAGCAGGTAGAGCAGAAGGCTAGCAGGTAGAGCAGGCTGCTAGCAGGTAGAGCAGGCTGCTAGCAGCGACTGGTCCCCGTAGGAAGAGAGAAGTTTTGGCCCACCTCTGTTCCCATCACGGTTACCATGGAAACTGGATGCTGAATAGAAAAGTGGTGTAAGCTAAATATTAGATACAAATAGAACACAAACAGATACACACTATACATACATACACGCTAGACTTTGTACATGATTAAATAAAGTGTGTGTGTGAAATACAAGTGGATATAAGATATATTTCATGTCTGCCAGCGATGACGTCACGCGATGACGTCCCAGCCCTGCTGTCTCGAGCGCTCTGTCAAAACAGGAAGTGAGGGGGAAAAACAAGAGTTATATTTTAATGTTTCAATATTTAACACAACAAGTTGGCGACCTAGCGCCTCGTCCCCGGTGCCCCGGCCCCGGTACCCCACACGACCCGGTGCTCTGACGGAGCCGCTCGGCGTTCGGACCGGAGAGAGCAAGCGGTGTCTGAGGCTTAGCAGCACGGCCAGCCACAAGCTAACGGCTAACAACGAAGAAAACAACCGAAGAAAAGCATCTCCCACAAGCCGAGAACTGGTGCGGGTCACCGGGTCACCGGGCCGGAGACGGGCCGGAGACGGGCCGGAGACCACCGCTCCGTGACCGGCCCTCGGACCCCCTCGGACCGACCCTTCGGAGGTGCTAAGTTAGCCTCGGCTGCTCTGGGCATGGAGGGGCCGACGGGCTCCACCTGCAGCCGGGAGCAGCGCCTTCTGCTCGGCCTCGGAGCGGACGTCCTCCCCCCGGACTGCTGACCGTACTGCGTTGTCATGGATTTATGGATGTAATTGTTGCGTTATTGTAATTATTATTATCATCATTATTACTATCGGCAAGGCGCTGGGATTTAATAATAATATTCCGGAGAAGATGGATTCAAATCTGCTGATAAATGGTAAGATTTACTCACGTGGACTCGGTAGTAAATGTACACAGACATAGAATATATATATATATATATATATATATATATATATATATATATATATATATATATATATTATATAAATAAGTATTTATTATACATATTATAATACATATACAAATAAATAAATAAACGTTTTGTTGCAGGTCTGTACCTGCAACACACACACACACACACACGCCCCTTTCAAGGGACAGCACAGACTAGTTGTAGTGTGTATTAGTTGTAGCCTGTTAGTTCGGTTGATTGTAAATGTGTCCATTTTACTAGGAATTGATTGTGTGTGTGTGTGTTTAAGTTGTAGTCAGGTAGGTTTGTGTGTGTGTTTATCTACTTGAAAGGTCACCATGGTAATGGCTGCTGATTGGCAGTCTGAATGTTAATGTGACTAATTAGAATGCAGGAGTAGTTCTCTCTCTCTCTCTCTCTCTCTCTCTCTCTCTCTCTCTCTCTCTCTCTCTCTCTCTCTCTCTCTCTCTCTCTCTCTTTAAAAAATAAGAATAGTATATTCAATTAAAGATACACTAGAATAATTAAGGTTGTAAGAGCAGGTCAAATTAACCAAAAAAATACACACTAAACATAGTTAGTTGTAGTGTGTTAGTGAACTGAGCCACAGAATGACGGATTTGGACTTGTCTTTACCCATCTCCATAGACCTTACTGATATGTCCCCCCCTGTCCCTCACCCAGCCATGGACCCCTCCATCACTCTATGGCAGTTCCTGCTCCACCTGCTGGACGACTCCACCCAGCGCCACCTCATCACCTGGACAGGTGAGGACGGGGAGTTCAAGCTCCTGGATGCTGAGGAGGTGGCCCGGCTCTGGGGCCTCCGCAAGAACAAACACAACATGAACTACGACAAGCTCAGCCGCGCCCTGCGCTACTACTACGACAAGGTACTACTGCTACTACTACATATACAAGTATTACTACTACGACAAGGTACTACTGCTACTACTACATATACAAGTATTACTACTACGACAAGGTACTACTGCTACTACACATACAAGTATTACTACTACGACAAGGTACTACTGCTACTACTACATATACAAGTATTACTACTACGACAAGGTACTACTGCTACTACTACATATACAAGTATTACTACTACGACAAGGTGCTACTACACATACAAGTATTACTACTACGACAAGGTACTACTGCTACTACACATACAAGTATTACTACTACGAAAAGGTACTACTGCTACTACTACATATACAAGTATTACTACTACAACAAGGTACTACTGCTACTACACATACAAGTATTACTACTACGACAAGGTACTACTGCTACTACTACATATACAAGTATTACTACTACGACAAGGTACTACTGCTACTACTACATATACAAGTATTACTACTACGACAAGGTACTACTGCTACTACACATACAAGTATTACTACTACGACAAGGTACTACTGCTACTACACATACAAGTATTAATACTACGACAAGGTACTACTGCTACTACTACATATACAAGTATTACTACTACGACAAGGTACTACTGCTACTACACATACAAGTATTACTACTACGACAAGGTACTACTGCTACTACACATACAAGTATTAATACTACGACAAGGTACTACTGCTACTACTACATATACAAGTATTACTACTACGACAAGGTACTACTGCTACTACTACATATACAAGTATTACTACTACGACAAGGTACTACTGCTACTACACATACAAGTATTAATACTACGACAAGGTGCTACTACTACATATACAAGTATTACTACTACGACAAGGTACTACTGCTACTACTACATATACAAGTATTACTACTACGACAAGGTACTACTGCTACTACACATACAAGTATTAATACTACGACAAGGTACTACTGCTACTACTACATATACAAGTATTAATACTACGACAAGGTACTACTGCTACTACATATACAAGTATTAATACTACGACAAGGTACTACTGCTACTACATATACAAGTATTACTACTACGACAAGGTACTGGTGCTACTACATATACAAGTATTAATACTACGACAAGGTACTTGTGCTACTACATATACAAGTATTGATACTACGACAAGGTACTGGTACTACATATACAAGTATTAATACTACGACAAGGTACTACTGCTACTACATATACAAGTATTAATACTACGACAAGGTACTACTGCTACTACATATACAAGTATTACTACTACGACAAGGTACTACTGCTACTACATATACAAGTATTACTACTACGACAAGGTACTACTACTACTACATATACAAGTATTAATACTACGACAAGGTTCTACTGCTACTACATATACAAGTATTACTACTTCGACAAGGTACTACTGTTACTACATATACAAGTATTAATACTACGACAAGGTACTGGTGCTACTACATATACAAGTATTAATACTACGACAAGGTACTGGTGCTACTACATATACAAGTATTAATACTACGACAAGGTACTGGTGCTACTACATATACAAGTATTAATACTACGACAAGGTACTGGTGCTACTACATATACAAGTATTAATACTACGACAAGGTACTACTGCTACTACATATACAAGTATTACTACTACGACAAGGTACTGGTGCTACTACTGCTACTACATATACAAGTATTAATACTACGACAAGGTACTAGTGCTACTATGGCTACTACATATACAAGTATTAATACTACGACAAGGTACTACTACTACAGCTACAAGTATTAATACTACGACAAGGTACTAGTGCTACTACTGCTACTACATATACAAGTATTAATACTACGACAAGGTACTAGTGCTACTACTACTACAGCTACAAGTATTAATACTATGACAAGGTACTAGTGCTACTACTGCTACTACATATACAAGTATTAATACTACAACAAGGTACTGGTGCTACTACTGCTACTACATATACAAGTATTAATACTATGACAAGGTACTAGTAATAATACTACGACAAGGTACTGGTGCTACTACTGCTACTACATATACAAGTATCAATACTACGACATGGTACTAGTATTAATACTACGACAAGGTTCTAGTGCTACTACTGCTACTACATATACAAGTATTAATACTATGACAAGGTACTAGTAATAATACTACAACAAGCTGAGCCACACCCTACGATACTACTACGACAAGGTACTAGTATTAATACTACAACAAGGTACTAGTGCTACTACTACTACAGCTACAAGTATTAATACTACAACAAGGTTCTAGTGCTACTACTGCTACTACATATACAAGTATTAATACTATGACAAGGTACTAGTAATAATACTACGACAAGCTGAGCCACACCCTATGATACTACTACGACAAGGTACTAGTATTAATACTACAACAACGTACTAGTGCTACTACTACTACCACTGCTACAAGTATTAATACTACGACAAGGTTCTAGTATTAATACTACGACAAGCTGATGCCCTACAATACTACTATCACAAGGTACTAGTGCTACTACTACTACTACAGCTACAAGTGTTAATACTATGACAAGGTACTAGTATTCATACGAGAAGCTGAGGCCTACAATACTACTGCGACAAGGTACTAGTGCTACTACAGCTACAAGTATTAATACAATGACAAGGTACTAGTGCTACTACTACTACAGCTACAAGTATTAATACTACAACAAGGTACTAGTGCTACTACTACTACAGCTACAAGTATTAATACTATGACAAGGTACTAGTGCTACTACTACTACAGCTACAAGTATTAATACTATGACAAGATACTAGTATTCATATGAGAAGCTGAGGCCTACAATACTTCTACGACAAGGTGCTACTATTACTACTACAGCTCCAAGTAGTACTATGACTATGACTATGACAAAGTACTTTTTTATTAATGCTACAAAAAGCTAGAAGTTATCCACAGGTTGACACATATACAATATGAAACTGAATAAATGCAGCAGAGCTTATGTCTGCTTCTCAGAAACTCTCTTAATTCCTGCTCGACTCACGCTTGCCGTGCAATGCACCATGGACGTTAAATTGGACGGAAATTGGCAATAAATACAACTCACGTATGTAGTTTGTTCTGAGCAGTTTATAGCCAACAATTACAAGCTATATAGACAGCATATATTGGTAAAATGTTGTCAAGATTCAAGAACTTTGTTTGTCACACATACACATTGAGGATAATGCAGTGAAATGGAAGTGGAAGTGCAATGCAGAAATTGTGCAAAATACAATAAAACAATTAAACTGCAATAAACAATATATATAGACATATATATATATATAGAAGTCAATGCAACAGTATGTACAATGAGTTGGGATAAATATAATATAAGTACACAGACCTGATACTCTCTAAATCAAATTGATACTGGACTTGTAAAAAGGAGGTGTGTGCGTGTGTGGCCCTGGTGAGATCTGTGCTCAGTCCTGATGTGGGAAGAAACTCCATCTCAGTCTCTCTGTTGCTGCATGACTGCGGAGGCGCTGGCCAGACCGCTGCAGCAGGAACAGTCCACCGTTGTTTGGGCTGGTGAGGATCCTTCATGATCCTACAGGCTCTGGTTCTGCACCTCCTGGTGTCCTGCAGGGAGGGGAGTGTAGTTTCTGTAGTAGAGACCTCCTGTCCTGAGCAGAGCTGTTGCCAGACCATGCAGTAATATTCCCTGTCTGGATGCTCTCTACAGCTCCAGAGTAGAATGTAAGGGATCCTCAGGGACACTCTGAATATCTTCAGCAGCCTGAGGGGGTAAAGGTAAAGACTTTCTCACAGAGTGTGTGTGTGTGTGTGTGAACCATGTCAGATCCTCTGTAATGTGCACTCCCAGGTATTTAAAGCTGCTCACCCTTTCCACAGGTGCCCCATTAGTCCTAACTAAAGTGAGGTGTACGACCGTGCTCGGTTGTTGAGCTCTCTGCCTATTCCTCCAGGGAGGCCTTTGCATCGTTGTTGGAGATCAGGCCCACCACCACCACTGTGTCGTCAGTAAACTGAATGATGGAGTTGAAGTTGAACCTGGCCACACAATCATGTGTGTACAGGGAGTACATTATATTTGCAATTTATCTCTGTTAGTTCATATTTTGCATAAAAGTGCTATTCAACCGATATACCGGTAAATGAAATGAGGTTTTTCATCACACATGGTCTACACATTGAACAAACACAGTATCCATGCCGGCCTAGACAACACATGAGGGGAGTTTTGATGTGTCTGTGTTTCATTTGTATTTCATGCACTTGATGCAAGTATACTGTGTCTTCCTCTCCATCTGTGGTCCACACGCATCGCACCCCAACCTTTGTTGCTAGCGGCTGCAGCATCACGCTCTGCAGTTGGTGGTTCTGTGGGTAGGGTGTGCAAAAAAAAGCAATTCAAAAGCACTCAAGTGCCAGTAGTGCAGCAGCATCATGAATACAGTGCAGAACAGTGCAGTAACTGTAATGAGTTCAAAAAGTCCAGCAAAAGTATGAGTGTGTATGATATGATAGTGTAATGTAATATGGATGTCAATGTTATGATAGTGGCAGCACTCCTAGCAGTTCAGTAGGCACACTGCCTACTGAAGTCTCAAATGATCCGTGATGATTTCAGGTTTTTTGATGCTCTTGGTCCCAGTTACCTTCCATTACCTATGCAGTATACTCATGAGAACCACATGTTGGCCTTTCTTTGGCGGGTAGGACACCAGGGTCGTATCCTACGTGTGTGTCATACCCATTTACACTGATGGATTGTTTAGTCTCATTTGCACCTTGATTAATGGAGACCATCGTTTGGATCCCTTGTTGGGCGGCTCTAAGGTCACCTCATTTTAACCTTCCTCTGGAGACGGCCTTGTCCGTGGGTTACCGTGGTGTAGTCTGAACCGGATTCTATGATTCATTTATGATTCAGTAGTGTGCGTTACTAGAACACTAGTAACCCCCACTGCTACCTAGTTAACTAGAACACTAGTAACCCCCACTGCTACCTAGTTAACTAGAACACTAGTAACCCCCACTGCTACCTAGTTAACTAGAACACTAGTAACCCCCACTGCTACCTAGTTAACTAGAACACTAGTAACCCCCACTGCTACCTAGTTAACTAGAACACTAGTAACCCCACTGCTACCTAGTTAACTAGAACACTAGTAACCCCCACTGCTACCTAGTTAACTAGAACACTAGTAACCCTCACTGCTACCTAGTTAACTAGAACACTAGTAATCCTTACTGCTACCTAGTTAACTAGAACACTAGTAACCCCCACTGCTACCTAGTTAACTAGAACACTAGTAACCCCCACTGCTACCTAGTTAACTAGAACACTAGTAACCCCCACTGCTACCTAGTTAACTAGAACACTAGTAACCCCCACTGCTACCTAGTTAACTAGAACACTAGTAACCCCACTGCTACCTAGTTAACTAGAACACTAGTAATCCCCACTGCTACCTAGTTAACTAGAACACTAGTAACCCCCACTGCTACCTAGTTAACTAGAACACTAGTAACCCCCACTGCTACCTAGTTAACTAGAACACTAGTAACCCCCACTGCTACCTAGTTAACTAGAACACTAGTAACCCCCACTGCTACCTAGTTAACTAGAACACTAGTAACCCCCACTGCTACCTAGTTAACTAGAACACTAGTAACCCCACTGCTACCTAGTTAACTAGAACACTAGTAACCCTCACTGCTACCTAGTTAACTAGAACACTAGTAATCCTTACTGCTACCTAGTTAACTAGAACACTAGTAACCCCCACTGCTACCTAGTTAACTAGAACACTAGTAACCCCCACTGCTACCTAGTTAACTAGAACACTAGTAACCCCCACTGCTACCTAGTTAACTAGAACACTAGTAACCCCCACTGCTACCTAGTTAACTAGAACACTAGTAATCCCCACTGCTACCTAGTTAACTAGAACACTAGTAACCCCCACTGCTACCTAGTTAACTAGAACACTAGTAATCCCCACTGCTACCTAGTTAACTAGAACACTAGTAATCCCCACTGCTACCTAGTTAACTAGAACACTAGTAACCCCCACTGCTACCTAGTTAACTAGAACACTAGTAACCCCCACTGCTACCTAGTTAACTAGAACACTAGTAATCCCCACTGCTACCTAGTTAACTACAACACTAGTAACCCCCACTACTACCTAGTTAACTAGAACACTAGTAATCCCCACTGCTACCTAGTTCACTAGAACACTAGTAATCCCCACTGCTACCTAGTTAACTAGAACAGTAGTAACCCCCACTGCTACCTAGTTAACTAGAACACTAGTAACCCCCACTACTACCTAGTTAACTAGAACACTAGTAACCCCCACTGCTACCTAGTTCACTAGAACACTAGTAATCCCCACTGCTACCTAGTTAACTAGAACAGTAGTAACCCCCACTGCTACCTAGTTAACTAGAACTAACACTAGTAATCCCCACTGCTACCTAGTTAACTAGAACACTAGTAATCCCCACTGCTACCTAGTTAACTAGAACACTAGTAACCCCCACTGCTACCTAGTTAACTAGAACACTAGTAATCCCCACTGCTACCTAGTTAACTAGAACACTAGTAACCCCCACTGCTACCTAGTTAACTAGAACACTAGTAACCCCCACTGGTACCTAGTTAACTAGAACACTAGTAATCCCCACTGCTACCTAGTTAACTAGAACACTAGTAACCCCCACTGCTACCTAGTTAACTAGAACACTAGTAACCCCCACTGCTACCTAGTTAACTAGAACACTAGTAATCCCCACTGCTACCTAGTTAACTAGAACACTAGTAACCCCCACTGCTACCTAGTTAACTAGAACACTAGTAATCCCCACTGCTACCTAGTTAACTAGAACACTAGTAATCCCCACTGCTACCTAGTTAACTAGAACACTAGTAACCCCCACTGCTACCTAGTTACTTTACATTGTTCACAGGCTCACAAAACAAACTGTTAGTTGGCTAGCGACATTTCCGACGTGAAATGTATTCAAATGTTTCTAAAGAAAAGTCAAAGCATTAGAACGTGTCTCATGTTTTAACAATCAATTACTTCAATTAGCTTTTGATTATGTTCTGGCCGCCATCTAGTGGCTCAGAAAAAAATTGGCCCATGGCCAAACTTACATGACCCCTGATGTAATATATGTTGAGACGTGTCAGATAGCTCATTACTGTCATCACAGACATCATAAACACATTCTGATGGGGATATGAGGCCCCGTAGGAAGGCAAGGGCAAACATTTATAAGCACCGCCCAATGAACCCCAACAAAGGTCCATCTTCACCTACTCTTCATACGTCCTCAAAGTCCTGTTTGATTGGCACCAAGGGGGGCATCCGGGCAGATACAATCCAGCTGTGTGTTACCCGGGAGCTGTGCCACCGTGGATGATGTAATGTGATGTATGTAAACCAGATTAAAACAACATGTGATGGCATGTGAGTCCCTGTGTCGTGTCAGAGGCTACTGTCGTTCCTTGGTTCTTCTCAGGTTCTTCTCAAGTATAGTTTGTGAATGGGTTTTGTCCTTCTGCTTCCATCTCGCTCCAAAAACACACCTTCCCTCCAAATTAGTGCCATCCAGAATGATTTGTCTGGATGGCATCCCGGGTGAAAAGTTTCAATAAATACTTTATGTCCTGCACATGAGTAACTGTCCTCCCCGTGGGTCCTGGTTGCATCCTTATCACATTGCCAGCCATGCCAGGTGGCTTATTCCTCGGAGAAGAATACTTTCACAATTTTTTTGCTGGCTGCTGATGGGCTGGACCAGGGGCTGGACCAGGGGCTGGACCAGGGGCTGGACCAGGGGCTGGACCAGGGGCTAGACCAGGGGCTAGACCAAGGGCTGGACCAGGGGCTGGACCAGGGGCTGGACCAGGGGCTAGACCAGGGGCTAGACCAAGGGCTGGCTGCTGATGGGCTGGACCAGGGGCTGGACCAGGGGCTAGACCAAGGGCTGGCTGCTGATGGGCTGGACCAGGGGCTGGACCAGGGGCTGGACCAGGGGCTAGACCAGGGGCTAGACCAAGGGCTGGCTGCTGATGGGCTGGACCAGGGGCTGGACCAGGGGCTAGACCAAGGGCTGGCTGCTGATGGGCTGGACCAGGGGCTAGACCAAGGACTGGCTGCTGATGGGCTAGACCAGGGGCTAGACCAAGGGCTGGCTGCTGATGGGCTGGACCAGGGGCTAGACCAAGGGCTGGCTGCTGATGGGCTGGACCAGGGGCTGGACCAGGGGCTGGACCAGGGGCTGGACCAGGGGCTAGACCAAGGGCTGGCTGCTGATGGGCTGGACCAGGGGCTGGACCAGGGGCTAGACCAAGGGCTGGCTGCTGATGGGCTGGACCAGGAGCTGGACCAGGGGCTAGACCAAGGGCTGGCTGCTGATGGGCTGGACCAGGGGCTGGACCAGGGGCTAGACCAAGGGCTAGACCAAGGGCTGGCTGCTGATGGGCTGGACCAGGGGCTAGACCAAGGGCTGGCTGCTGATGGGCTGGACCAGGGGCTGGACCAGAGGCTGGACCAGGGGCTAGACCAGGGGCTAGACCAAGGGCTGGCTGCTGATGGGCTGGACCAGGGGCTAGACCAAGGGCTGGCTGCTGATGGGCTGGACCAGGGGCTAGACCAAGGGCTGGCTGCTGATGGGCTGGACCAGGGGCTAGACCAAGGGCTGGCTGCTGATGGGCTGGACCAGGGGCTAGACCAAGGGCTGGCTGCTGATGGGCTGGACCAGGGGCTAGACCAAGGGCTGGCTGCTGATGGGCTGGACCAGGGGCTAGACCAAGGGCTGGCTGCTGATGGGCTGGACCAGGGGCTGGACCAGGGGCTGGCTGCTGATTGGCTGGTGCTAGGGCTGGCTGATTGTCAATGTCATCCTCTTCTTCAAACTCACTGTCAGACTCAGAAATGTGGTCCTCATATTATGAAAAGCGGGCCTCTTCATCCTCGTCCAAAGCTTCTCTCTTCTAAAATCATTTCTATGGCCCTCTGAGCAGAACATCTTTTCAGTTCATTTTAATGTTTTAATACCTGAACACCAGATATGTCATCTAGATCAGTGGTTCCCAACCGCCGGGCCGCGGACCGGTACCGGGAAACAGCTGTGTGTTTATCATCATATTTGACTCAAATAATTTGAGTATAGGTGAACGGCGGGCGGTATAATCTATATATCGATTATATATATAGTATAATCTATATATATAGATTATATATATAGTATAATCTATATATATAGATTATATATTGGCGGTATAATCTATATATATAGATTAAATATATATCGGCGGCATAACGAGAGACTTTCAGTTGCACGCGCTACTAAAGAGACGCTAGTGACGTGTCGGTCGTGAACGAGCCGGTTTGTTACGGCGCTCCGCGTACACGCGCGTTTCTACTGAAGTCGAGCCCTGCCGTTTTGTGAGGGGTGTGTGTTGACACACACTTTGACCACCGGTCCGCGAGATTTTTTTCATGTATCTGCCGGTCCGTGGCACAAAAAAGGTTGGGAACCCCTGGTCTAGATGACTCGGGGGAACATTGAAAAGGTGTTCTTGATATGTTCTTCACAGGAAGTGACCCAAGCCCAATGAAATTGAAAAATAATAGTAACAAATAAATACAAAATTAATTGCGTAATTTTTCTTTGCGTAAACACACAAGGGTTGAGAAGGTGATGGTGGTTTAATGTAACGTCTCCTTACAGAACATCATTAAGAAGGTGATCGGTCAGAAGTTTGTCTACAAGTTTGTTGGCCATCCTGACAACCTGCTGCTAGAAATGGTGCGGGGCGGGGACGAGAGGCGGGACAACTCGGACCCCAACAGCCAATCCAAAGGCCCTGGGGATGGGGCAACCAGCTGTCCATCAAGGGGCCTAATGCAGGTAATACTCCAGGTATACTACATATTAAATGACACGTCTATAAAGCAATACTAAAAAGTTAGTGAACAACTTGTAATTGGACCACTGGTCTGGTTGTTACAGCGCTCTCCGCCTAGCAACACCCAGAAGAGCTGTCGTAACGACTACATGAAGTCTGGTCTGTACTCCACCTTCACCATCCAATCACTACAGTCCGCGCCCCCGGCTCGGCCAATCAAAGCAGAGCTGCTCCTCTCACAGGAGCCCTCTGCTAAAGCCAGGACGCAGAGAGAGGTAGGAACCTTCTCCACCTCTCTGGTGGGTGGAACCTCCTCCTCCTCCTCCTCCTCCACCACTGTGTGTGTGTGTGTGTGTGTGTGTGTGTGTGTGTGTGTGTGTGTGTGTGTGTGTGTGTGTGTGTGTGTGTGTGTGTGTGTGTGTGTGTGTGTGTGTGTGTGTGTGTGTGTGTGTGTGTGTGTGTGTGTGTGTGTGTGTGTGTGTGTGTGTGTGTGTGTGTGTGTGCGTGCTCAAGTGTCTGTTTGTGTCTCCTCAGGTGTGTGTTTGTGACAGTCTCCTAAGGTGTGTGTGTATTTATGTCTCCCTAGGCAGGTGTGATGTCAGAGTCCTCCCAGCCACTAGGGGCAGCAGGTGTAGAGGGTCTTCAGATGATCGTGAGCCAATCCTCCTGCTGCCCCTCCCCAGCACCCAGTCCTCAGCTGACCCCCAGCAGCACCGCACACACACAGGTCTGCTTACTTTACTGTATATATACTATAGTAGAATATGCCATGGTACACACACACACACACACACACACACACACACACACACACACACACACACACAGATCTATCCAAAGGTATATATCAGGTGTTGTGGTGTGTTTCCTCCTCCAGACCGCTGCTCCTGCTCCTCCCCCTCATCTCTCGGAGCCCCCCCAAATCTTCCTGACCAGCGTCACAGACTCCCTCACCCCCCTCCTCCCCGTGGCTCCTCCCCCTGGGACCTCCCACCTCCCCCTGGCCCAGCAGGGGGTCCCGGCAGCAGACCAGAGAGTCGACACTCCTCCCCATCCTCGTCACCCTGTCTTTGTGGTCATTAATCCTGCTCATCCTCAGCACCAGACTGCCGTGGTAACCGGGCCTCCCACCGTGGCCCCTCCCCCTGTCATAAAGGAGGAGATCCTGCCCTCCGAAGAGGAGCTACTGAAGATGGTATCACTGGAGGAGAAGGAGGTGACGATGAGGATGATGGAGGAGAGACAGGATGATAGAGGAGAGACAGAGTGATGGAGGATGATAGAGGAGAGACAGGATGATGGAGGAGAGACAGGATGATGGAGGAGAGACAGGATGATGGAGGAGAGACAGGATGATGGAGGAGAGACAGGATGATAGAGGAGAGACAGGATGATAGAGGAGAGACAGGATGATAGAGGAGAGACAGGATGATAGAGGAGAGACAGGATGATGGAGGAGAGACAGGATGATAGAGGAGAGACAGGATGATAGAGGAGAGACAGGATGATAGAGGAGAGACAGGATGATGGAGGAGAGACAGGATGATAGAGGAGAGACAGGATGATAGAGGAGAGACAGGATGATGGAGGAGAGACAGGATGATAGAGGAGAGACAGGATGATGGAGGAGAGACAGGATGATAGAGGAGAGACAGGATGATGGAGGGATGATAGAGGAGAGACAGGATGATGGAGGAGAGACAGGATGATAGAGGAGAGACAGGATGATGGAGGATGATAGAGGACAGACAGGGTGATGGAGGAGAGACAGGATGATGGAGGGATGATAGAGGACAGACAGGGTGATGGAGGAGAGACAGGATGATGGAGGGATGATAGAGGACAGACAGGGTGATGGAGGAGAGACAGGATGATGGAGGGATGATAGAGGACAGACAGGGTGATGGAGGGGTGATAGAGGAGAGACAGAGTGATGGAGGGATGATATTATGTTAAAGCAGTGAGTGTGTTTGTGCTGCTCCCCAGGAGCAGGAGGTGGTGTGTGGACCAGAAGACCCTCCTCTCTCCATCATAGAGACTCCTGCTACCCCCTCCCCAAGCCTGGACCCCCCCTCAGGTACACGCACGCACACACACACACACACACACACACACACACACACACACACACACACACACACACACACACACACACACACACACCACACACACACACACACACACACACACACACACACACACACACACACACACACACACACACACACACACACACACACACACACACACACACACACACACACACACACACACACACGGCCTAGCTCTGGCCTTGTTTGCAGAGATTTGAATCTCTCGTCAAAACGTGAAGGAGAATGATTGTCACTCAGATGTCATCAACCAATAGAAAGAAAGGGATCTTCATATGTCACCATCAACCATCAATAGATGGGGTGTATGTGTGTAGATCTGTAATAAGTGTGTGTAGATCTGTAATAAGTGTGTGTAGATCTGTAATAAGTGTGTGTAGATCTGTAATAAGTGTGTGTAGATCTGTAATAAGTGTGTGTGTGTGTGTGTGTGTGTGTGTTTTAGAGTCCTCCGTGGTGCTGCCTGCGGGGGTCCGGACGGGGCTGACGGAGGTGGTGCTGCCTGCGGGGGTCCGGACGGGGCTGACGGAGGTGGTGCTGCCTGCGGGGGTCCGGACGGGGCTGACGGAGGTGGTGCTGCCTGCGGGGGTCCGGACGGGGCTGACGGAGGTGGTGCTGCCTGCGGGGGTCCGGACGGGGCTGACGGAGGTGGTGCTGCCTGCGGGGGTCCGGACGGGGCTGACGGAGGTGGTTCCTCCCAGACCTAAGAAGCCCCGGGGCCTGGAGCTGCCCTCCTCTCCCTCCCTACTGCACCCTGGTCTGTCACTGGACAAGGTGATGCTCATCACTCGCTTATCACTCACTAGTCACTTACTAACAACTCACTAGTCACTCACTAGTCACTTACTAACAACTCACTAGTCACTCACTAATAACTTACTAATCACTTACTAACCACTCACTAATCACTGACTAATCACTAATCACTAATCATTGACCACTATATATCAAAAATATGTGTGTGTGTGTGTGTGTGTACAGGTGAATGCTGCGGTCAACAGTCTCCTGGCTCCGGGTTGTGGTTCCAACACGCTGACCCCCTCCTTCATCACCTCCCACTCTCTGGTACACCTGGAGGATGCTGTGTGTGTGTGTGTGTGTGTGTGTGTGTGTGTGTGTGTGTGTGTGTGTGTGTGTGTGTGTGTGTGTGTGTGTGTGTGTGTGTGTGTGTGTGTGTGTGTGTGTGTGTGTGTGTGTGTGTGTGTGTGTGTGTGTGTGTGTGTGTGTGTGTGTGTGTGTGTGTGTGTGTGTGTGTGTGTGTTTCATGTAAATAGATCTTCTCTCTCTCTCTCTAGACTCCAGTGATATTCTCTGTCTCTCTCTCTAGACTCCAGTGCTACTGACCCCCAGTCCTCTCCCATCTACTATTCACTTCTGGAGCACCTTGTCACCGATCGCTCCTCGCTCGCCCGCCAAACTCTCCTTCCAGGTATTACAGTCATACTGAAGAGGTTCGGGTGTCCTGTTGGTTCGCTTGACAAATGTCTAGCATTTCATTGGCGGTTCTGTTCTGATCTGCCCCTCATTTAGTGTTGTCTATTTATGTTTGTGGAACGAGTGTTGATTAAAACGTGTTCAGGCTTACAATTAGGGCTTATTCTAGGGTCAGGGTTTATTCTAGAATCAGGGTTTATTCTAGAATCAGGGCTTATTCTAGGGTCAGGGTTTATTCTAGGGTCAGGGTTTATTCTAGAATCAGGGTTTATTCTAGGATCAGGGATTATTCTAGGGTCAGGGTTTATTCTAGAATCAGGGCTTATTCTAGGGTCAGGGTTTATTCTAGGATCAGGGATTATTCTAGGGTCAGGGTTTATTCTAGAATCAGGGCTTATTCTAGGGTCAGGGTTTATTCTAGAATCAGGGCTTATTCTAGGGTCAGGGTTTATTCTAGGATCAGGGATTATTCTAGGGTCAGGGTTTATTCTAGAATCAGGGCTTATTCTAGGGTCAGGGTTTATTCTAGGGTCAGGGTTTATTCTAGGATCAGGGACTATTCTAGGGTCAGGGTTTATTCTAGAATCAGGGCTTATTCTAGAATCAGGGATTATTCTACAATTTGGGTTTATTCTATGTTGGTATTTTTTGCATCCCTAAATATAATTATATTAGTATTCTGATATATATTGATGATATATTGGTGATGGGACATATTATTAGTATTATATTAGTTTTATGATTCCATAATATTAGTATAATATTACTATTATGATTCCATATTAAGTATTATTATTCCAAATGATTAGTATTATGATTCCATATTTGTATTGTAATTCCAGATTTTTTGTATTGTATTGGTATTTGAACTAATACTAAGGGTGTCAAGTGATATTTAAATGTCTTCCGATGCTCTACATCTGACACGGTAGATCATCATATCCTGATTAGGAGATTACGTGACTGGGTGGGCATATCAGGCCCAGATTTAGTCACATCCTACCTTACAGACCGGAGTTTCACCCGCTTAAAACCCTGTGGTGCCCAGGCAGCATCACCCAAGCCATGGAACACTCTCCCCAACGCCCCTGGGGTTTGCTCAGTCTGTTCCATCCATTTGAAAGGCAGCTAAAGACGTCTTTAGACAGCCTTTGGTTACTCTGTCTTCTTTTGTGTTTTTTTGTCTTTTTGTGTGTTTGTCTTTATTGTCATGGTTGTTCCCAGACTTTTACTGTGTTTTGTGTCCACCTTTTCTGTTCTGTGCATTTAGCTTTTTCTTTGTGACTTTTGTCTGCGAAATGATAAATTAACTAACTTACTCTCTCTCTCTCTCCTTACTTACTTACGTACAAACACTTCTTTCTCCAGTTCCCCACCAACGGCTCCAACCAGATCCACATCCCGACCCTCAGTGTGGACGGTCTCTCCACCCCCGTCGTCCTCTCTCCCGGGCCCCACAAGCCCTGAGCTTGATGCCCACCTGCACGGAACCTCCCTGGGGATGGCAGGACGAGTCCCAGGCCATCGCGGAGGCCTGAAGGCGGTGGCGTTCCATTGGCTGTCAGCAGTGGTTGTGAGCGGACAGGAAGGAGAAGGCCTCCTCGTCTTCCTCTGCTTCAACCGTGGATGTCTTTAGCGTCATTGGGAACTCCTGAAAAGCTAGCTAGTTAGCCTCGGACCGCTAGCTGGATCATAGTGTGATGGTCTGATTGATGCTAACCTGGAAGCTAATGTTCCGAGGATCCTCGACCTGGAGAGACCTAGTGGAAACAACCCTCGGGGCTCCTTCTATTCTTCTCTTTTCGGGACCTAAATATTGCGTCAGGCTGGGATTTCTAAATCGGCAAAAAAGTCCGGGATTCGGCTTTTGCTTCCTACAGTCGCACCACTTCACATGACTTTGACATTTGTTCTTATGTCCCGCCTTCTCGCAGGCCGCCATTGGTCGGTCATGTAAGCTGCAACTTAAGCCCTGCACTCAAACATTGGTCAAACTGACCAATCTCAATCATCCTCAGCACAAAATCTGGTCACCCTAAACAACCAAGCTGGGCCAAATGGTCTCTCTCGAGTCCCGCTGACCGCCGGCTACTGCATGCTCATTGAGCCATGCTAACGCTGGAGACATTTCATTTATTTTTTCTTTGTTTCAGTTAGTCCTTTTTATGTTATTTATTTTTTATATTTCACCCCTATAAGTTTCCTTAAGATTTCCTAACCGTACAAGCCCCTCCCTAATGACCTTACCACAGGCCTGTTTATTGGCTGTTGTACAAGCCCCGCCCTAATGACCTAGCCACAGGCCTGTTTATTGGCTGTTGTACAAGCCCCGCCCTAATGACCTAGCCACAGGCCTGTTTATTGGCTGTTGTACAAGCCCCGCCCCAATGACCTAGCCACAGGCCTGTTTATTGGCTGTTGTACAAGCCCCGCCCTAAGGCTCTCACCACAGCCGTTGCTGTTCATCAGCGGCCACTGGACGCTCCTTCCCGGACCCCCTGACCTCCGGCCTCCCATCGGACCGGCCTGGGGGCGATGGGACCCAGCACGAGGCCATTCCACTGGAATTGTAACAACGGACACCAGATTCTAAACAGCCAAGTCGTTTCTATCAATATTTCTATATTCAGATGGTGTATTTTATAAAAGACCTCTTTCTAAGTCGTGCTTTGGGCTTCTTGGTTGAAGAAGCCCTGAACAGCCACTGGTTGGGCTGCCCCCTAGTGGAGGCTCTCCAGGCATTCCTTCAGACCGTTGGACCACCAGGGAGACGCTGTACGTGTTACAGGAAGTTACAGGAAGTTACAGGAAACCAGCCAGAGGACACACAGGGAGCACTCCTCTCTTCACACCTCGTTATTATTATTATTAGTATAATTATTATAACTATTATTATGATATATATGATATATTATATTCTTATTACCAGATATGTTAGATATATTCTAAGGAGAGGTGCTGCCCCCTTGTGGTAGAGGACAATACAGGATTTTATTACCAGGCTTTTGTTGTTGTTGTGGTTTTTAAACACTGACAGGGGCTTATTCTCTGGTTGCCATGGTGACCTGACTGTTGTCAATGTCGTTGCTATGTGGTCCCTACCGTACGTTTTGTGTCGGTGAGGGTGATGATGGTGAAGATGCTTTCTTTATAGTACCAGTACCTGAGGCCAAAGTTAGTCCACAGCCAGGAAGTCATTGTTCAGCTGTTGCCTAGCAACCCGGGTGGGGGGCAGGAGCCAAAATGGCTGCCACTCTCATCCCACCTGACCCTTCCATTCACCATCCTCCGTCTCCCCCTGGTGGTTGTTTAGAGAGCTACTTATGAAGGGAGTCGGGGACCAAAGAGACCATGTCTTGTTTGATCAGAGGTCAGAAGGTTCTGGAGGTCAGAGGATCAGCTCAACTTGCTTTTATTTACTTAAAGGACTAGGATTGATTAGCAATGTCTGATTGGTCTTTAAGGACTAGGATCGTTTAGCAATGTCTGATTGGTCTTTAAGGACTAGGATTGATTAGCAATGTCTGATTGGTCTTTAAGGACAAGGATCGTTTAGCAATGTCTGATTGGTCTTTAAGGACTAGGATTGTTTAGTAATGTCTGATTGGTCTTTAAGGACTAGGATTGTTTAGTAATGTCTGACTGGTCTTTAAGGACTATTGTTTTGCAATGTCTGGTTGGTGTTCAAGGACTATCGTTTAGTAATGTCTGACTGGTCTTTAAGGACTTGGATTGTTTAGTAATGTCTGATTGGTCTTTAAGGACTAGGATCGTTTAGTAATGTCTGACTGGTCTTTAAGGACTAGGATTGTTTAGTAATGTCTGATTGGTCTTTAAGGACTAGGATCGTTTAGTAATGACTGTTCTGTGCTCTGAGCATGACAACATCTACAATCTATTTTTCTACAGACTAGTTTCATGTTATACGTATGACAGATGTATGCGTATCTAGAGAGAGGGTTATGGGATATTTAGAAATGGTTACAGCCTTACTTTCAAAAGGAAAAGGATGCCAATATATCTATATATATATATATATATATATATTTATTTATTTATTTATCTATATATTTATCTATATATAGATATATATAGATAAAGATATAGATATCTATATATCTATATATATAGATATATAGATATCTATATATATATATATATATCTAGATATATATAGAAAAAAAATGTTTACATGTATCTTTATTAGGGCATGTGTGCTGTGATAATGGCAAGCCAATTGAGTAAAAGCTTCCAACTTGCGATGAGGTTTTGTTTGAAGGTTGGACGGCCAGAGAACAACGTCAAGCTGCTTTCACCAGCAATTAGTGAGTGTTCTGAACGGGGCTCACGTTGCATTCTGGGAATTATGAAATAAAAGCTGCACTTTGATGGTGAGACCTGGTGATGAAATGGTGAAGGTGGCGTTGAGAGGGTAAATATTCACCCTCACACGTCCCTCTAAGACTGATATCTACTTTAGACCTTCTGCACTCATAACCCGCTTCTGTTTCCATGGAGACCTGGTCCACAACCACCTGGTCTCGGGAGTGTTGTAGAAAACATTGACATCTCTAATATAACATTCACGGTTGGCTAGGAAGTGTGAAGCTGGTGATTGGTCAGGACCCGCGTGGCTGTTAGGAAGTGTGAAGCTGGTGATTGGTCAGGACCCGCGTGGCTGTTAGGAAGTGTGAAGCTGGTGATTGGTCAGGACCCGCGTGGCTGTTAGGAAGTGTGAAGCTGGTGATTGGTCAGGACCCGCGTGGCTGTTAGGAAGTGTGAAGCTGGTGATTGGTCAGGACCCGCGTGGCTGTTAGGAAGTGTGAAGCTGGTGATTGGTCAGGACCCGCGTGGCTGTTAGGAAGTGTGAAGCTGGTGATTGGTCAGGACCCGCGTGGCTGTTAGGAAGTGTGAAGCTGGTGATTGGTCAGGACCCGCGTGGCTGTACATAGAGAAGATATAATATTCTGTGTCTACCAAACCACAGATGGCTTCAAGCTATTCCTGATGTCTTGTTTCTGTGGCCTATCGTTGCTCTCAGATGTGCATGACCCCGCCCCTCCCCAGCCCCTATTGGCTGGCTGGGGGTTTATTGATGAAAGGGGCGGGGTTAACTCTATTTTTCTGAAATGTTCCCAAGCTTAAGATAAATGATATTTTTATGTCATAGAGGACAAATAAAGATGACTTGGTTCTCTGTCTGTTGGTCTGCCTGCCTGTCACTCTACCTGACCACCTGTCTGCCTGCCTGTCACTCTACCTGACCACCTGTCTGCCCGCCTGTCACTCTACCTGACCACCTGTCTGCCCGCCTGTCACTCTACCTGACCACCTGTCTGCCCACCTGTCACTCTACCTGACCACCTGTCTGCCCACCTGTCACTCTACCTGACCACCTGTCTGCCCACCTGTCTGCCTGCTTGCTGGCCTTTCATCTAACAACACACATAAACAATACACACAAATAGTTATTCACCCAAAAGTGATGACCACGATGTCATTAATAGCTTATCCAAACCCTTCCTTGTCTTCCTCATCTTCTTCCTCCTCATCAGCTGACAGTAAGTTCTGACATCACTTTACTGAACACACACACACACACACACACTTACTGCAACTGCAACTGCAGAGTCATAATGTATGTCATTACCTAATCCCCCACACACACACACTGAGTCACAAGCTGTTACTTGAATACACAAGTCACGTATATTATTCTGTAAAGGGTACTCTTATTATCATATATTAAAAGGATATAGTATACTATAAACTATACAAGTAATATATAATATACATATATAGTATACTATAAAATAATCTAATAAGTAATACATAATGTATTATCATATATAATATATAGGAAATATATAATATACTATAAAATACATACAATACAAGTAATACATAATGAAACTATTTTACAAATAAAACGGTATTAATAGTTATATATATATACGTATATATGTATAATTAATAATACTGTCATAATATACATGTTATAAGTAAAATATAAGTAATGTACTATAAAATACACAAGGTTATATATGCACTAAAATAAAATAAAAGATACTATAAAATGTAAGCAATATAAAATATACTATAAAATATATATAATACTATATGTGATTGTACTATCATTATATCACAAACAATAAAATATACTATCATATAGAGATATTTAATATACTCTGAAATCCTACTTACTAGTAAAACATAATGTACTGTCATATATATTTATATATCAATATAAATATATCAAATATTCTTTCATATATGAAAAAATATATATAAAGTAATAGACAATATAATGTCTTATAATATATAACTAATATAATCGTGTATTGTATCACACTAATACTATACAGTACTATTGGCCTTTAATTGTACCATATAATAAATAATGTTTTATACCTAACATCGATCCTGGGATGAGATCTCCCCCCTCATCTCTCCCTCTCCCCCCTCATCTCTCCCTCCCCCCCATCTCTCCCTCCCCCCCTCATCTCTCCCTCTCCCCCTCATCTCTCCCTCTCCCCCTCATCTCTCCCTCTCCCCCCTCATCTCTCCCTCCCCCTCATCTCTCCCTCTCCCCTCATCTCTCCCTCTCCCCCCCTCATCCCCCCCCTCATCTCTCCCTCTCCCCCCTCATCTCTCCCTCCCCCCTCATCTCTCCCTCTCCCCCTCATCTCTCCCTCTCCCCCTCATCTCTCCCTCTCCCCCCTCATCTCTCCCTCCCCCCTCATCTCTCCCTCTCCCCCCCTCATCCCCCCCCCTCATCTCTCCCTCTCCCCCCTCATCTCTCCCTCCCCCCTCATCTCTCCCCCCTCATCTTTCCCTCTCCCCCTCATCTCTCCCTCTCCCCCCCTCATCCCCCCCCCTCATCTCTCCCTCTCCCCCCTCATCTCTCCCTCTCCCCCCTCATCTCTCCCTCCCCCCTCATCTCTCCCCCCCCCTCATCTCTCCCTCTCCCCCCTCATCTCTCCCTCCCCCCCCTCATCTCCCTCTCCCCCCTCATCTCTCCCTCCCCCCCTCATCTCTCCCTCTCCCCCTCATCTCTCCCTCTCCCCCCCTCATCTCTCCCTCTCCCCCCTCATCTCTCTCTCCCCCCTCATCTCTCCCTCCCCCTCATCTCTCCCTCTCCCCCCTCATCTCTCCCCCTCATCTCTCCCTCTCCCCCTCATCTCTCCCTCTCCCCCCCTCATCTCTCCCCCTCATCTCTCCCTCTCCCCCCCCTCATCTCTCCCTCTCCCCCCTCATCTCTCCCCCCCCCTCATCTCCCTCTCCCCCCTCATCTCTCCCTCTCCCCCTCATCTCTCCCTCACCCCCCCTCATCTCTCCCCCTCATCTCTCCCTCTCCCCCCCCTCATCTCTCCCTCTCCCCCCTCATCTCTCCCCCTCATCTCTCCCTCTCCCCCCCTCATCTCTCCCTCTCCCCCCTCATCTCTCCCTCCCCCCTCATCTCTCCCTCCCCCCCTCATCTCTCCCCCCTCCTCTCTCCCCCCTCATCTCTCCCTCTCCCCCCCTCATCTCTCCCCCCTCCTCATCTCTCCCTCTCCCCCCTCATCTCTCCCTCCCCCCTCATCTCTCCCTCCCCCCCTCATCTCTCCCCCCTCATCTCTCCCTCTCCCTCCCTCATCTCCCTCTCCCCCCTCATCTCTCCCTCTCCCCCCTCATCTCTCCCCCCCCCCCCTCATCTCTCCCCTCATCTCTCCCCCCCTCATCTCTCCCTCCCCCCCCTCATCTCTCCCTCTCCCCCCTCATCTCTCCCTCTCCCCCTCATCTCTCCCCCTCATCTCTCCCTCTCCCCCCTCATCTCTCCCTCCCCCCCCTCATCTCTCCCCCTCATCTCTCCCTCTCCCCCCTCATCTCTCCCCCCCTCATCTCTCCCTCTCCCCCTCATCTCTCCATCTCTCCCTCCCCCCCCTCATCTCTCCCTCTCCCCCCTCATCTCTCCCTCTCCCCCTCATCTCTCCCTCTCCCTCCCCCCTCATCTCTCCATCTCCCCCCTCATCTCTCCCTCTCCCCCTCATCTCTCCATCTCTCCCCCCTCATCTCTCCCTCTCCCCCCCTCATCTCTCCCTCTCCCCCTCATCTCTCCCCCCCTTCATCTCTCCCTCTCCCCCCCTCATCTCTCCCTCCCCCCCTCATCTCTCCCTCTCCCCCTCATCTCTCCCCCCCCCTCATCTCTCCCTCTCCCCCTCATCTCTCCCTCCCCCCCTCATCTCTCCGTCTCCCCCCTCATCTCTCCCCCCCTCATCTCTCCCTCTCCCCCTCATCTCTCCCTCTCCCCCTCATCTCTCCTCCCCCCTCTCTCTCCCTCTCCCTCTCTCTCTCCTCTCCCCCTCATCTCTCCCTCTCTCCCCTCATCTCTCCGTCTCCCCCTCATCTCTCCCTCTCCTCCCTCATCTCTCCCTCTCCCCCCTCATCTCTCCGTCTCCCCCTCATCTCTCCCTCCCTCCCTCATCTCTCCCTCTCCTCCCCTCATCTCTCCCTCCCCCCTCATCTCTCCCCCCTCATCTCTCCCTCTCCCCCTCATCTCTCCATCTCTCCCTCTCCTCTCGGTCCTCATCAGGGCGGGAGGGGGAGGGGTGAGAGGGAGAATCTGGAGCATTACGTCATGCTGGCAGACTAGAGCCCCCGCCCCCCTCTCCCACAGCATCACACATCTGATTGGCCCGCCCTTCGGGGCACAGGAATCTGATTGGTTGACTCCCAGCACCTGCGGACTGGAGTGAGTACGGCGGTGGGGTTGAGCGCGAGGGATGCTTCAGATAAAAGGTGAGGTTGGCGCGCGGAGAGAACATCTAGAATGTGCTCGAATATCAGAGAAGAATCTCAACGATAACATGAGGGATCACGTGACGGGAGACTCCTCAGCAGCTACATGAAGAGCGGCGAGACGCTCAGCTCAACCTCGCAGGGCTCCGGACGGCGGCAGGTGGGACTGTGCGTGTGTGTGTGCCCGTGTGTGCGTGTGTGCCCGTGTGTGCCCGTGTGTGTGTGTGTGTGTCGGTATTTATCGGTTATTCAACAGTGTTGGACTGTTTGCGGGCTGCTGCCAGTAGTGATGTGTTGATATTAGACATTTAACCTGTGTGTGTGTGTGTGTGTGTGTGTGTGTGTGTGTGTGTGTGTGTGTGTGTGTGTGTGTGTGTGTGTGTGTGTGTGTGTGTGTGTGTGTGTGTGTGTGTGTGTGTGTGTGTGTGTGTGTGTGTGTGTGTGTGTGTGTGTGTGTGTGTGTGTGTGTGTGTTGGGGAGGGGAGGGGGATAGGTAGGAGTTAGACAGCACAGAGACGGGTCATTAAGGAGCAGGTAGGGGTTAGACAGTACAGAGACAGGTCATTAAGGAGCAGGTAGGGGTTAGACAGTACAGAGACGGGTCATTAAGGAGCAGGTAGGGGTTAGACAGTACAGAGACAGGTCATTAAGGAGCAGGTAGGGGTTAGACGGTACAGAGACAGGTCATTAAGGAGCAGGTAGGGGTTAGACAGGTCATTAAGGAGCAGGTAGGGGTTAGACAGTACAGAGACGGGTCATTAAGGAGCAGGTAGGGGTTAGACAGTACAGAGACAGGTCATTAAGGAGCAGGTAGGGGTTAGACAGGTCATTAAGGAGCAGGTAGGGGTTAGACAGGTCATTAAGGAGCAGGTAGGGGTTAGACAGTACAGAGACGGGTCATTAAGGAGCAGGTAGGGGTTAGACAGTACAGAGACGGGTCATTAAGGAGCAGGTAGGGGTTAGACAGTACAGAGACAGGTCATTAAGGAGCAGGTAGGGGTTAGACAGGTCATTAAGGAGCAGGTAGGGGTTAGACAGGTCATTAAGGAGCAGGTAGGGGTTAGACAGTACAGAGACAGGTCATTAAGGAGCAGGTAGGGGTTAGACAGTACAGAGACAGGTCATTAAGGAGCAGGTAGGGGTTAGACAGTACAGAGACAGGTCATTAAGGAGCAGGTAGGGGTTAGACAGTACAGAGACAGGTCATTAAGGAGCAGGTAGGGGTTAGACAGTACAGACACAGGTCATTAAGGAGCAGGTAGGGGTTAGACAGGTCATTAAGGAGCAGGTAGGGGTTAGACAGTACAGAGACAGGTCATTAAGGAGCAGGTAGGGGTTAGACAGTACAGAGACAGGTCATTAAGGAGCAGGTAGGGGTTAGACAGTACAGAGACAGGTCATTAAGGAGCAGGTAGGGGTTAGACAGGTCATTAAGGAGCAGGTAGGGGTTAGACAGTACAGACACAGGTCATTAAGGAGCAGGTAGGGGTTAGACAGTACAGAGACAGGTCATTAAGGAGCAGGTAGGGGTTAGACAGGTCATTAAGGAGCAGGTAGGGGTTAGACAGGTCATTAAGGAGCAGGTAGGGGTTAGACAGTACAGAGACAGGTCATTAAGGAGCAGGTAGGGGTTAGACGGGTCATTAAGGAGCAGGTAGGGGTTAGACAGTACAGACACAGGTCATTAAGGAGCAGGTAGGGGTTAGACAGGTCATTAAGGAGCAGGTAGGGGTTAGACAGGTCATTAAGGAGCAGGTAGGGTTAGACAGGTCATTAAGGAGCAGGTAGGGGTTAGACAGTACAGAGACAGGTCATTAAGGAGCAGGTAGGGGTTAGACGGGTCATTAAGGAGCAGGTAGGGGTTAGACAGTACAGACACAGGTCATTAAGGAGCAGGTAGGGGTTAGACAGTACAGAGACAGGTCATTAAGAAGCAGGTAGGGGTTAGACAGGTCATTAAGGAGCAGGTAGGGGTTAGACAGGTCATTAAGGAGCAGGTAGGGGTTAGACAGTACAGAGACAGGTCATTAAGGAGCAGGTAGGGGTTAGATATGTCATTAAGGAGCAGGTAGGGGTTAGACAGTACAGAGACAGGTCATTAAGGAGCAGGTAGGGGTTAGACAGTACAGAGACAGGTCATTAAGGAGCAGGTAGGGGTTAGACAGTACAGAGACAGGTCATTAAGGAGCAGGTAGGGGTTAGACAGTACAGAGACAGGTCATTAAGGAGCAGGTAGGGGTTAGACAGTACAGAGACAGGTCATTAAGGAGCAGGTAGGGGTTAGACAGTACAGAGACAGGTCATTAAGGAGCAGGTAGGGGTTAGACAGTACAGAGACGGGTCATTAAGGAGCAGGTAGGGGTTAGACAGTACAGAGACAGGTCATTAAGGAGCAGGTAGGGGTTAGACGGTACAGAGACAGGTCATTAAGGAGCAGGTAGGGGTTAGACAGTACAGAGACAGGTCATTAAGGAGCAGGTAGGGGTTAGACAGTACAGAGACGGGTCATTAAGGAGCAGGTAGGGGTTAGACAGTACAGAGACGGGTCATTAAGGAGCAGGTAGGGGTTAGACAGTGGAGAGACAGGTCATTAAGGAGCAGGTAGGGGTTAGACAGTACAGAGACGGGTCATTAAGGAGCAGGTAGGGGTTAGACAGGTCATTAAGGAGCAGGTAGGGGTTAGACAGTACAGAGACAGGTCATTAAGGAGCAGGTAGGGGTTAGACAGTACAGAGACAGGTCATTAAGGAGCAGGTAGGGGTTAGACAGTACAGAGACAGGTCATTAAGGAGCAGGTAGGGGTTAGACAGTACAGAGACAGGTCATTAAGGAGCAGGTAGGGGTTAGACAGGTCATTAAGGAGCAGGTAGGGGTTAGACAGGTCATTAAGGAGCAGGTAGGGGTTAGACAGTACAGAGACAGGTCATTAAGGAGCAGGTAGGGGTTAGACAGTACAGAGACGGGTCATTAAGGAGCAGGTAGGGGTTAGACAGTACAGAGACGGGTCATTAAGGAGCAGGTAGGGGTTAGACAGGTCATTAAGGAGCAGGTAGGGGTTAGACAGTACAGAGACAGGTCATTAAGGAGCAGGTAGGGGTTAGACAGTACAGAGACAGGTCATTAAGGAGCAGGTAGGGGTTAGACAGGTCATTAAGGAGCAGGTAGGGGTTAGACAGTACAGAGACGGGTCATTAAGGAGCAGGTAGGGGTTAGACAGTACAGAGACAGGTCATTAAGGAGCAGGTAGGGGTTAGACAGGTCATTAAGGAGCAGGTAGGGGTTAGACAGGTCATTAAGGAGCAGGTAGGGGTTAGACAGTACAGAGACGGGTCATTAAGGAGCAGGTAGGGGTTAGACAGTACAGAGACGGGTCATTAAGGAGCAGGTAGGGGTTAGACAGTACAGAGACAGGTCATTAAGGAGCAGGTAGGGGTTAGACAGGTCATTAAGGAGCAGGTAGGGGTTAGACAGGTCATTAAGGAGCAGGTAGGGGTTAGACAGTACAGAGACAGGTCATTAAGGAGCAGGTAGGGGTTAGACAGTACAGAGACAGGTCATTAAGGAGCAGGTAGGGGTTAGACAGTACAGAGACAGGTCATTAAGGAGCAGGTAGGGGTTAGACAGTACAGAGACAGGTCATTAAGGAGCAGGTAGGGGTTAGACAGTACAGACACAGGTCATTAAGGAGCAGGTAGGGGTTAGACAGGTCATTAAGGAGCAGGTAGGGGTTAGACAGTACAGAGACAGGTCATTAAGGAGCAGGTAGGGGTTAGACAGTACAGAGACAGGTCATTAAGGAGCAGGTAGGGGTTAGACAGTACAGAGACAGGTCATTAAGGAGCAGGTAGGGGTTAGACAGGTCATTAAGGAGCAGGTAGGGGTTAGACAGTACAGACACAGGTCATTAAGGAGCAGGTAGGGGTTAGACAGTACAGAGACAGGTCATTAAGGAGCAGGTAGGGGTTAGACAGGTCATTAAGGAGCAGGTAGGGGTTAGACAGGTCATTAAGGAGCAGGTAGGGGTTAGACAGTACAGAGACAGGTCATTAAGGAGCAGGTAGGGGTTAGACGGGTCATTAAGGAGCAGGTAGGGGTTAGACAGTACAGACACAGGTCATTAAGGAGCAGGTAGGGGTTAGACAGGTCATTAAGGAGCAGGTAGGGGTTAGACAGGTCATTAAGGAGCAGGTAGGGGTTAGACAGTACAGAGACAGGTCATTAAGGAGCAGGTAGGGGTTAGACGGGTCATTAAGGAGCAGGTAGGGGTTAGACAGTACAGACACAGGTCATTAAGGAGCAGGTAGGGGTTAGACAGTACAGAGACAGGTCATTAAGGAGCAGGTAGGGGTTAGACAGGTCATTAAGGAGCAGGTAGGGGTTAGACAGGTCATTAAGGAGCAGGTAGGGGTTAGACAGTACAGAGACAGGTCATTAAGGAGCAGGTAGGGGTTAGATATGTCATTAAGGAGCAGGTAGGGGTTAGACAGTACAGAGACAGGTCATTAAGGAGCAGGTAGGGGTTAGACAGTACAGAGACAGGTCATTAAGGAGCAGGTAGGGGTTAGACAGTACAGAGACAGGTCATTAAGGAGCAGGTAGGGGTTAGACAGTACAGAGACAGGTCATTAAGGAGCAGGTAGGGGTTAGATATGTCATTAAGGAGCAGGTAGGGGTTAGACAGTACAGAGACAGGTCATTAAGGAGCAGGTAGGGGTTAGACAGTACAGAGACAGGTCATTAAGGAGCAGGTAGGGGTTAGATATGTCATTAAGGAGCAGGTAGGGGTTAGACAGTACAGAGACAGGTCATTAATGAGCAGGTAGGGGTTAGACAGTACAGAGACAGGTCATTAAGGAGCAGGTAGGGGTTAGATATGTCATTAAGGAGCAGGTAGGGGTTAGACAGTACAGAGACAGGTCATTAAGGAGCAGGTAGGGGTTAGACAGGTCATTTAGGAGCAGGTAGGGGTTAGACAGGTCATTAAGGAGCAGGTAGGGGTTAGATATGTCATTAAGGAGCAGGTAGGGGTTAGGAGTGTGTGTGTGTGTGTGTCCACCATAAATTCATCCAATCAGAGACCATCAGTCCTCTCCTCCTCCAATCACAGCTGCAGCTGGATTCTTAACAAGGAGCAGCTTGTTAAATTATGAATATGTCATCAATATTCCATCCAGTCGCTGGGTGGAGATGAGATGGAACGAGGCAGAGGAGGAGGGGGAGGAGGGGGATGGACACAGTAGAGACTTCACTTAATTCAAACTGCATTGTCTTATACTCTGTACTACTCTCCTCCTAGTTACTCTGATCTACTCTAAACATCTAGTTAGTCCCTTGTACAGGTAGGTAACCAACATCTGGAGGTCCTGTTCTAAACATCTAGTTAGTCACCTGTACAGGTAACCAACATCTGGAGGTCCTGTTCTAAACATCTAGTTAGTCACCTGTACAGGTAACCAACATCTGGAGGTCCTGTTCTAAACATCTAGTTAGTCACCTGTACAGGTAACCAACATCTGGAGGTCCTGTTCTAAACATCTAGTTAGTCACCTGTACAGGTAACCAACATCTGGAGGTCCTGTTCTAAACATCTAGTTAGTCACCTGTACAGGTAACCAACATCTGGAGGTCCTGTTCTAAACATCTAGTTAGTCACCTGTACAGGTAACCAACATCTGGAGGTCCTGTTCTAAACATCTAGTTAGTCACCTGTACAGGTAACCAACATCTGGAGGTCCTGTTATAAACATCTAGTTAGTCACCTGTACAGGTAACCAACATCTGGAGGTCCTGTTATAAACATCTAGTTAGTCACCTGTACAGGTAACCAACATCTGGAGGTCCTGTTCTAAACATCTAGTTAGTCACCTGTACAGGTAACCAACATCTGGAGGTCCCGTTATAAACATCTAGTTAGTCACCTGTACAGGTAACCAACATCTGGAGGTCCCGTTATAAACATCTAGTTAGTCCCCTGTACAGGTAACCAACATCTGGAGGTCCTGTTCTAAACATCTAGTTAGTCACCTGTACAGGTAACCAACATCTGGAGGTCCTGTTATAAACATCTAGTTAGTCACCTGTACAGGTAACCAACATCTGGAGGTCCTGTTATAAACATCTAGTTAGTCACCTGTACAGGTAACCAACATCTGGAGGTCCTGTTATAAACATCTAGTTAGTCCCCTGTACAGGTAACCAACATCTGGAGGTCCTGTTATAAACATCTAGTTAGTCCCCTGTACAGGTAACCAACATCTGGAGGTCATGTTATAAACATCTAGTTAGTCACCTGTACAGGTAACCAACATCTGGAGGTCCTGTTATAAACATCTAGTTAGTCACCTGTACAGGTAACCAACATCTGGAGGTCCTGTTATAAACATCTAGTTAGTCACCTGTACAGGTAACCAACATCTGGAGGTCCTGTTATAAACATCTAGTTAGTCCCCTGTACAGGTAACCAACATCTGGAGGTCCTGTTATAAACATCTAGTTAGTCACCTGTACAGGTAACCAACATCTGGAGGTCCTGTTATAAACATCTAGTTAGTCACCTGTACAGGTAACCAACATCTGGAGGTCCTGTTATAAACATCTAGTTAGTCACCTGTACAGGTAACCAACATCTGGAGGTCCTGTTCTAAACATCTAGTTAGTCACCTGTACAGGTAACCAACATCTGGAGGTCCTGTTCTAAACATCTAGTTAGTCACCTGTACAGGTAACCAACATCTGGAGGTCCTGTTATAAACATCTAGTTAGTCCCCTGTACAGGTAACCAACATCTGGAGGTCCTGTTATAAACATCTAGTTAGTCCCCTGTACAGGTAACCAACATCTGGAGGTCCCGTTATAAACATCTAGTTAGTCCCCTGTACAGGTAACCAACATCTGGAGGTCCTGTTCTAAACATCTAGTTAGTCACCTGTACAGGTAACCAACATCTGGAGGTTCTAAACATCTAGTTAGTCACCTGTACAGGTAACCAACATCTGGAGGTCCTGTTATAAACATCTAGTTAGTCACCTGTACAGGTAACCAACATCTGGAGGTTCTAAACATCTAGTTAGTCACCTGTACAGGTAACCAACATCTGGAGGTCCTGTTATAAACATCTAGTTAGTCACCTGTACAGGTAACCAACATCTGGAGGTCCTGTTCTAAACATCTAGTTAGTCACCTGTACAGGTAACCAACATCTGGAGGTTCTAAACATCTAGTTAGTCACCTGTACAGGTAACCAACATCTGGAGGTCCTGTTATAAACATCTAGTTAGTCACCTGTACAGGTAACCAACATCTGGAGGTCCTGTTATAAACATCTAGTTAGTCCCCTGTACAGGTAACCAACATCTGGAGGTCCTGTTATAAACATCTAGTTAGTCCCCTGTACAGGTAACCAACATCTGGAGGTCCTGTTATAAACATCTAGTTAGTCCCCTGTACAGGTAACCAACATCTGGAGGTCCTGTTCTAAACATCTAGTTAGTCACCTGTACAGGTAACCAACATCTGGAGGTCCTGTTATAAACATCTAGTTAGTCCCCTGTACAGGTAACCAACATCTGGAGGTCCTGTTATAAACATCTAGTTAGTCACCTGTACAGGTAACCAACATCTGGAGGTCCTGTTATAAACATCTAGTTAGTCACCTGTACAGGTAACCAACATCTGGAGGTCCTGTTCTAAACATCTAGTTAGTCACCTGTACAGGTAACCAACATCTGGAGGTCCTGTTATAAACATCTAGTTAGTCACCTGTACAGGTAACCAACATCTGGAGGTCCTGTTCTAAACATCTAGTCTACTGTTTAGGTAACCAACCAGAACATCCATTAGATGTTTGTATACTTATATATACTTCCTGTCTTCCGTTCTTTCACAGAAGTTATCTTCTCTACTCAGACATCGCCTCCCTTCTCCCAGTGCATGATGGGTTCTGAAGTCCTCATACTGTCCCTCTTCTCCCTCATGACGTCATTTCTGTGCGCCAGAGGAGATGAGTCCATTCCAGGTAAGGAAGTGACATCATGAAGTCTTGCAGTCAGTATGTTTTCATTCTCAGCTGAATAAACAGGTTGAGGTCATCTTCAGTAATTACCTGATTGATTACTGATTACTGATGACATCATTTAGTACATGGTCACTAATGTAACCTGTTACACCAGATTTCCATTTTCATGGTAGTTAGGAAACTGGTTTACCAGCGTAATCAGGTTACAAGCTGGTTCCTAGTGTGCTTATAAGCACTCTAAATCCAGTCTCTGATGCCGCGTTCCAGACAACTGGGAAGTGGAGAATTCACAACCTGAAGTGGAACCTCCTACGGCCCCCAGGGAGTCAATACTACTAGTAATACTATGAGTAATACTACTAGTAATACTATGAGTAATACTATGAGTAATACTACTAGTAATACTATGAGTAATACTATGAGTAATACTACTAGTAATACTATGAGTAATACTACTAGTAATACTATGAGTAATACTATGAGTAATACTACTAGTAATACTATGAGTAATACTATGAGTAATACTATGAGTAATACTACTAGTAATACTATGAGTAATACTATGAGTAATACTATGAGTAATACTACGAGTAATACTATGCTTTATTTCATTTATCATTTACTGTTTTTATTAGCATTTTAGTCATTTATTTCCTCTCTTGTACAATCAAAGAGGGGGAGGGGGAGGGGAGGATGTATTTGTATTTGACGAGTCTATTCAACTCTTTTAAATATGTTTCCAAGTGTGGAACACAATAAAAATAAACAAAAGTATAATAGCGTCTGTTACTTAAAGCACCACCTTGTGAAGGTCAACTGTTCTGTCCCCGCTTGTCCCCCTAGGGGGCGCTGTGGACTGTCCGGCTCAGTGTGTGTGTGAGACGCGGCCCTGGTACACCCCCCAGTCCATCTACCACCAGGCACGCACCGTGGACTGCAACGAGCTACGCCTCCTACGAGTTCCTCCAACCATCGCCCCCGACACACAGGTACACCACCCGACGCACCGGTACACCACCCGACGCACCGGTACACCACCCGACGCACAGGTACACCACCCGACACACCGGTACACCACCCGACGCACAGGTACACCACCCGACACACCGGTACACCACCCGACGCACAGGTACACCACCCGACACACCGGTACACCACCCGACGCACAGGTACACCACCCGACACACCGGTACACCACCCGACGCACAGGTACACCACCCGACACACCGGTACACCACCCGACGCACAGGTACACCACCCGACACACCGGTACACCACCCGACGCACAGGTACACCACCCGACACACAGGTACACCAACCGACGCACAGGTACATCACCCGACACACCGGTACACCAACCGACGCACAGGTACATCACCCGACACACCGGTACACCACCCGACACACCGGTGCACCACCCGACACACAGGTACACCACCCGACACACCGGTACACCAACCGATGCACCGGTACACCAACCGACGCACCGGTACACCACCCGACACACAGGTACACCACCCAATGCACAGGTACACCACCCGACACACCGGTACACCACCCGACACACAGGTACACCACCCAATGCACAGGTACACCACCCGACACACCGGTACACCACCCGACACACAGGTACACCACCCAATGCACAGGTGCACCACCCAACGGTGGTGGTCCAGCTGACTCGATGGTGTGAGGACAACAGCCTCGCACTGAATGTCATTAAGACCAAGGAGCTCATCGTGGACTTCAGGAGCCACCGGGGCACCCGCTCCACCTGGACGGGACACCGGTGGAAGTCGTCAGCTGCTTCCGTTTCCTGGGACTACAGATTTCCGATGACCTGGCGTGGACCCGCAACACGGAGGTCATGCTGAAGAAGGCCCACCAGCGCCTCTGTGCTCTGCTGTGCCTCAGGAGAAGAGGAATAGGCAAACATACGGCAACACCACTGCACAGGAAAAGAAAGCCATCCAGAGGGTCGTGAGGACGGCAGAGAAGATCATCGGGTGTGCACGTCCATGCATTGAGGAGATCTTTAGGACCAGATGCCGGAAGAAAGCGATCTTCATCACAAAGGACTGCAACCACCCTGGGCACCATCTCTTCTCCCCCCTACCGTCTTGGTCACCGGTTCCGCAGCATCCGTACCTTAAGGACTACCAGGTTTTAGGATAGTTTTATCCACAGGCAGTGACCTACTGGACTGCTAGGAGTGCTGCTACTGTCATAACATGTCATTAACATGACACTGTCATAACATGTCATTAACATTACACTATCATAATGTCATTAACATTACACTATCATAACATGTCATTAACATTACACTATCATAACATGTCATTAACATTACACTATCATAATGTCATTAACATTACACTATCATAATGTCATTAACATTACACTATCATAACATGTCATTAACATGACACTATCATAACATGTCATTAACATGACACTATCATAACATGTCATTAACATGACACTATCATAACATGTCATTAACATGACACTATCATAACATGTCATTAACATGACACTATCATAACATGTCATTAACATTACACTATCATAACATGTCATTAACATTACACTGTCATAACATGTCATTAACATTACACTATCATAATGTCATTAACATTACACTATCATAACATGTCATTAACATTACACGATCATAACATGTCATTAACATTACACTATCATAACATGTCATTAACATTACACTATCATAACATGTCATTAACATTACACTATCATAACATGTCATTAACATTACACTATCATAACATGTCATTAACATTACACTGTCATAACATGTCATTAACATTACACTATCATAACATGTCATTAACATTACACTAACATAACATGTCATTAACATTACACTATCATAACATGTCATTGACATTACACTATCATAACATGTCATTAACATTACACTATCATAACATGTCATTAACATTACACTATCATAACATGTCATTAACATTACACTGTCATAACATGTCATTAACATTACACTATCATAATGTCATTAACATTACACTATCATAACATGTCATTAACATTACACTATCATAACATGTCATTAACATTACACTATCATAATGTCATTAACATTACACTATCATAATGTCATTAACATTACACTATCATAATGTCATTAACATGACACTATCATAACATGTCATTAACATGACACTATCATAACATGTCATTAACATGACACTATCATAACATGTCATTAACATGACACTATCATAACATGTCATTAACATGACACTATCATAACATGTCATTAACATTACACTATCATAACATGTCATTAACATTACTCTATCATAACATGTCATTAACATTACTCTATCATAACATGTCATTAACATTACACTATCATAACATGTCATTAACATTACACTATCATAACATGTCATTAACATTACACTATCATAACATGTCATTAACATTACACTATCATAACATGTCATTAACATTACACTGTCATAACATGTCATTAACATTACACTGTCATAACATGTCATTAACATTACACTGTCATAACATGTCATTAACATTACACTGTCATAACATGTCATTAACATTACACTGTCATAACATGTCATTAACATTACACTATCATAACATGTCATTAACATTACACTATCATAACATGTCATTAACATTACTCTATCATAACATGTCATTAACATTACTCTATCATAACATGTCATTAACATTACACTATCATAACATGTCATTAACATTACACTATCATAACATGTCATTAACATTACACTATCATAACATGTCATTAACATTACACTATCATAACATGTCATTAACATTACTCTGTCATAACATGTCATTAACATTACTCTATCATAACATGTCATTAACATTACTCTATCATAACATGTCATTAACATTACTCTATCATAACATGTCATTAACATTACTCTATCATAACATGTCATTAACATTACACTATCATAACATGTCATTAACATTACACTATCATAACATGTCATTAACATTACTCTGTCATACTTTGCTGGACTTTCTGGACTCATCACAGTTACTGCAATGTACTGCACTGCATTCATGATGCTGCTGCACTACTGGCACTTTAAATTATTTTAAGTCTTTTTGCACAATTCAAAACATGTATATATAATCCGTCACTATATTGTTCTTCTATATAGCATTTTTTTATAGTATTGTTAAACAAATTCATACTTTGGTAGGGAATGGGGAGTAAGCATTTCATTGTACTTTGCAAATGGCCAATAAAACATCTTGTATCTTATATATTCTATCTAATATCTTATATCTTTTATCTAGTATCTTGTGTATCTTGTATCTAGTATCTTGTATCTTGTATCTTATATCTTGTATCTAATATCTTATATCTTATATCTAGTATCTAGTATCTTGTATCTTGTATCTAGTATCTTATATCTAGTATCTAGTATCTAGTATCTTATATCTAGTATCTAGTATCTAGTATCTTGTACACACACATACCACCCACCCAACACACAGGTACACCTCACACAGACAACCCACCCGACAGTTGGTTTGCTGATTGGTACATGTCAATTGGTTTGTTGGTAAATGAGCTAATTGTTTAGCTGATGAATAGTCAGATTGGTGTTTGAGAGGTGGAGTCACCTGGTTAGTTGGTTAGTTAATTGGTTCTTGGTAACACACAGTTATTGATTGTGTTTCAGGTGCTGCTTCTTCAGAGTAACAACATCTCTCTGATTGGCACTGAGCTGCAGGACCTCACCAACCTGACAGAACTGGACCTGTCCCAGAATCACTTCACACAGGTATGGATGGATGGATGGATGGATGGATGGTGTATATAAAGTATATATGTATATATATGTGTGTGTGTGTGTGTGTGTGTGTGTGTGTGTGTGTGTGTGTTCAGGTACAGGACATGGGTCTCGGGTCTTTAGAGCAGTTAGTCACCCTGTACCTGGAGGAGAACCTTCTGGAGGGTCTGGAGGACTACAGCCTGAGGAACCTGTCTAGTCTTGAGGAGCTCTACATCAACCACAACCACCTGAACTCCATCTCCCAGCATGCCTTCACAGGCCTCACCAGCCTGCTCAGGTACCCGACCTGGTTCACCCCGAGGTGGCCGCTAGAGCAGGTCGCTCAGAGTCTCCCACACGTCCCTTTAATCTGACGCCAAACTCTCTAACACATCCCTTTAATCTGACCCCCACCTCTCCAACACATCCCTTTAATCTGACCCCCACCTCTCCAACACATCCCTTTAATCTGACTCCACCCCTCCAACACATCCCTTTAATCTGACTCCACCCCTCCAACACTTCCCTTTAATCTGACTCCACCTCTCCAACACATCCCTTTAATCTGACTCCACCTCTCCAACACATCCCTTTAATCTGACTCCACCTCTCCAACACATCCCTTTAATCTGACTCCACCTCTCCAACACATCCCTTTAATCTGACTCCACCTCTCAAACACATCCCTTTAATCTGACTCCACCTCTCCAACACATCCCTTTAATCTGACCCCCCCCACCACTCCAACACATTCCTTTAATCTGACCCCCCCCACCTCTCCAACACATCCCTTTTAATCTGACTCCACCTCTCCAACACATCCCTTTAATCTGACCCCCACCTCTCAAACACATCCCTTTAATCTGACCCCACCTCTCAAACACATCCCTTTAATCTGACCCCACCTCTCAAACACATCCCTTTAATCTGACCCCCCCCACCCCTCCAACACATCCCTTTAATCTGACCCCCACCTCTCAACACATCCCTTTAATCTGACCCCCACCTCTCCAACACATCCCTTTAATCTGACCCCCACCTCTCCAACACATCCCTTTAATCTGACCCCCACCTCTCCAACACATCCCTTTAATCTGACCCCCACCTCTCCAACACATCCCTTTAATCTGACCCCCACCTCTCCAACACATCCCTTTAATCTGACCCCCACCAGGCTCCATCTGAACTCCAACCGTCTGGTGGCCATCGACCGACGCTGGTTCGAGTCCCTGCCTTCCCTGGAGATCCTGATGATCGGGGAGAACCCCATCCTTGGTCTGGAGGAGAGGACCTTCCAGCCCCTGGCCCGGCTCCACAGCCTGGTGCTGGCTGGGATGGGTCTGCAGGAGGTGCCCCCTGCTGCCTTCCTGGGCCTCCACTACCTGGAGAGCCTGTCCTTCTACGACAACAAGCTGAGGTCCGCCCGCCCTCCAGCACACAGGCATGAAGGTCCTCTGGATTCTTGTTACTGAGCAGATGTTCTGCTGGGTCTCTAGGCGGGTTCCTCGGGACGCCCTCAGTATGCTGCAGAACCTCAAGTTCCTGGACCTGAACCGGAACCCCATCGCCCGGGTCGGCCCGGGGGACTTCCGCGACCTGCTGCACCTGGAGGAGCTCAGGTGTGTTCCGAGGGAGGGTGGTGTCACGGAGGTGTGTGGTGTGTTAGGGTGGGCGTGTGATGTCATAATGTGTTTCAGTCTGAACTACATGGATCAGCTGGTGGCGGTGGAGGGAGAATCCTTCCAGAACCTCCCAGAGATGGTGAAGCTGGAGCTCTACAGCAACCCCAGGCTGGCCTATATAGACCCCCACGCCTTCAGGTAACCTGTCTACCTGTCTGTCTGTCTGTCTGTCTACCTGTCTGTCTGTCTGTCTGTCTGTCTGTCTACCTGTCTGTCTCTCTACCAGGTAGCAGCACTCCTCTCTTCACATGTTCACTCCTCCTCTCAACCCCAGTGAGTGGAGGTCTGATGTGTCAATGCCCGGCTCACCTGCAGACCCCACGCCTTCAGGTTACTTTTCTCCACCTGTCTGTCTCTACCTGGCTGGCCTGTACCGGCCACAATAACTCACCTAAGAGGGTCGAATTGAGAAAAATGACTTGGCCTGGGCTGGCGGAGCCAGTGTTTCCTATCCATTGATTTATTGGATTGTCGGCCCGCCCCAATACAGTAACAGTAACAATACTTCTATTGACAAAGTCAAAAGTCTTCTCAGTTGTTGTTGAGGGCGTACACCTGGGTGGGCGTTCCACGCTTGTTCCACAAGTTCTACATTAGTGACGCCCGCCAACAAAGTCCCCTCATCAAACCTGAAAGTGAAATGGTGGTGGTGTATTAAAAAATAATCACACTTAATCTATATCTGGAGGATTGAATCCTCTTTATTCTACACACACACACAGTGAAATGTGTTTCTCTGCATCTAACCCATCCTAGTATTAGGATGGGTTAGATGCATATTAGGACACCTCTGAGTAGCAGCTTATGCAGTTTGAACATTGTTTTTTTAAGTTAGAAAGATATCAGGTATTCAACAGACCCAGGAGAAGGTCTGAGTCCTGTCTGTCTATAGACCTGCCCAGGAGACGGTCTGAGTCCTGTCTGTCTATAGACCTGCCCAGGAGACGGTCTGAGTCCTGTCTGTCTATAGACCTGCCCAGGAGACGGTCTGAGTCCTGTGTCTAGTGGTGTAGACCTGCCCAGGAGACGGTCTGAGTCCTGTGTCTAGTGGTGTAGACCTGCCCAGGAGACGGTCTGAGTCCTGTGTCTAGCGGTGTAGACCTGCCCAGGAGACGGTCTGAGTCCCGTGTGTCTAGCGGTGTAGACCTGCCCAGGAGACGGTCTGAGTCCCGTGTGTCTAGTGGTGTAGACCTGCCCAGGAGACGGTCTGAGTCCTGTGTCTAGTGGTGTAGACCTGCCCAGGAGACGGTCTGAGTCCTGTGTCTAGCGGTGTAGACCTGCCCAGGAGACGGTCTGAGTCCTGTGTCTAGTGGTGTAGACCTGCCCAGGAGACGGTCTGAGTCCTGTGTCTAGCGGTGTAGACCTGCCCAGGAGACGGTATGAGTCCTGTGTGTCTAGTGATCTCCTCTCTATAGAGCCGTCGTTTGGTCAATATTTCTACACAATCGGCTATTGTGAGTCGTGTGACGGGTTGAGCGGTCAGAGAGGCGTTCATTTGCAGCAGAGCAAAGTACAACCAAAGCTCACCTCACCGCCCTATGCTACTCATCAAATCAGCATCGCCTGCCCAGTAAGGGTGGAGGTGATGATGTTAGTGGTGATGGTGTGTATGTATGTTTATATTAATTTGTATGTGTGTATGTATATCTATCTATATATAGATAGATATATATCTATATATAGATATAGATACATATATATCTATATATAGATATATATGTATATGTGTATGTATGTTTATATTCATTTGTGTGTGTATATACGTATATATATATATGTATGTATGTATGTTTATATTCATTTGTGTGTGTGTGTGTGTGTATATATATATATATATATATATATATATATATATATATATATATATATATATATATATATATATATATATGTGTATATAATATGTGTATGTGTGTATGTATGTTTATATTAATTTGTGTGTGTGTATATACGTATATATATATATATGTGTATATAATATATGTATATATGTGTATGTATGTTTATATTAATTGATGTGTGTGTGTGTGTGTGTGTGTGTGTATATATATATATGTGTATATAATATATATGTATGTATGTGTATGTGTGTATGTATGTTTATATTAATTTGTGTGTGTGTGTGTGTGTGTATATATATATATGTGTATATAATATATGTATATGTATGTATGTGTATGTATGTTTATATTAATTGATGTGTGTGTGTATATATATATGTGTGTATGTATGTTTATATTAATTTGTGTGTGTGTGTGTATATATATATATGTGTATATAATATATATGTATGTATGTGTATGTGTGTATGTATGTTTATATTAATTTGTGTGTGTATATATATATGTGTATATAATATATATGTATGTATGTGTATGTATGTTTATATTAATTTGTGTGTGTGTGTGTGTGTGTGTATATATATATATGTGTATATAATGTGTATGTGTATGTATGTTTATATTAATTTGTGTGTGTGTGTGTATATATATATATATGTGTATATAATATATGTATATGTATGTATGTTTATATTAATTGATGTGTGTGTGTGTGTGTGTGTGTGTATATATATATATATATATATGTGTATATAATATATATGTATGTATGTTTATATTAATTAGTGTGTGTGTGTGTATATGTATATATATATATATATATATGTGTATATAATATATATGTATGTATGTTTATATTAATTAGTGTGTGTGTGTGTGTGTATATGTATATATATATATGTGTATATAATATATATGTATGTATGTGTATGTATGTTTATATTAATTAGTGTGTGTTCTGCTCCCCAGTGGGCTCCCCTCTCTGCGGACACTGCTGTTGCATAGCAACCAGCTGAGCCTACTGTCCAATCAGCTGCTAGCAGGACTTCCTGCTCTGGACGAGCTCTCGGTCCACTCCAACCCGCTCCGCTGTGACTGCCTAGCGACCTGGGGACCCCACCTCGGCAACCAATCGGCCGTCAAGCTGCTGGACGGCCCCTTGACCACCTGCTCCTCCCCCCCTCAGCTGATTGGCCATGAGCTCCGGGAAGTGGTTTCTATTGGTTGGGGGTCTGTGGGAGGCGGGGCCAGCGGGAACAGCTGCCTGCCTCACGTGTCCCCTCTGTCCTTCCCCGCGGTCCTCAACCTCAGCTCCGGTCAGCCAATCACACTGCCCTGCTGGGCCAGCGCTGACCCCGCCCCCCAGTTCTACTGGGTCACGCCCACTGGAGACAAGGTGTGTACTATGAGCGCACACACCTGGTCCGTTAGTGAGCATGCGTGGAGTCAGGGTCAGTAACCACCCCTGGTATTTATCTACCGTCAGGTGAGCTCGGAGGCGGTGTCTGCACCAATCATGTCTCAGCAGAGCTCTGGACCAATCAGGAGGAGGAGGAGGCACCGAGTGTCCCAGTCAGGAGCTCTTGTGATAGAGCAGCTCGACCAATCAGATGCTGGTACAGTTGTCATGGCTACAATAATGAATCTGGTATGACTCTAAACTAACAAGACTAACCTGTGGTTAATCTCCCTCCCTCCCTCCCTCCCTCCCTCCCCAGGCCTGTATACGTGTGTAGCGTGGAACGTGGAGGGAGCAGACACCAGGAGTGTGTCAGTCTTGGTGGACTCCTGGGGCCGAGGCTCAGACCCCAGCCCCAGTGAGGAGGGGTCCTGGGGGGGGGACTTCTTCGGCTCCTCAGCCTCCCTGGTCCTCCAGGCCAAGGTTATTCTTCTTCTTCTTCTTCCTCTGCTAGTACTGGTCTGGTTAGGGCTAGCTGGTATTAATGTGTGTGTGTGTGTGTGTGTGTGTGTGTGTGTGTGTGTGTGTGTGTGTGTGTGTGTGTGTGTGTGTGTGTGTGTGTGTGTGTGTGTGTGTGTGTGTGTGTGTGTGTGTGTGTGTGTGTGTGTGTGTGTGTGTGTGTGTGTGTGTGTGTGTGTGTGTGTGTGTGTGTGTGTGTGTGTGTGTGTGTGTGTGTGTGTGTGTGTGTGTGTGTGTGTGTAGGTGGTCCGGTCCCAGTCTGTTCTTCTAGAGTGGAAGTTGTTTTCCAGCCAATCAGCTGCTGTGTCTGGAGGCTCCGCCCACCAGGAGCTGTTGCCCCGCCCCCCGCGCTGGACCAGCGCCAGCGTGCACATCGACAACACTCAGATCAGCTACACGGCCACGGTACGATCAATCACCATCAATCACCTCATCACCATCAATCACCATCAATCACCATCAATCACCATCAATCACCATCAATCACCTCTATTCACACTTCAATCCTAATATCTAGCAACACAACAAGTCCTATTCTCTCTCTCTCTCTCTCTCTCTCTCTCTCTCTCTCTCTCTCTCTCTCTCTCTCTCTCTCTCTCTCTCTCTCTCTCCAGGTACCGGTTGATGTCCAGGAGTATAACTTGACCCACCTCCTCCCAGCCACTGACTACCACGTCTGCCTGAGCGTCTCCTCTGCTCCTCCTCTCGCTCCCCCCTCCCCCTCCCCCCCTCCCCCTCCGCCCTCCCCCCCTCCCCCTCCGTCCTCCCCCCCTCCCCCCCTCCACACCGTGTGTGTCAACGTGACCACGCGGGAGGCGGGGCTCGCCGTAGCGCTGGTGGTCTCCCCGGGCAACAGCGTTGCCATGGCGGCGGTGGCGGGCTCTCTGTTCGCTCTGCTCCTCGTGCTCCTGCTGGGGGGAGTCATGGCCCGCCGGCTCCACTCCAAGAGCTGCTCCCTAAAGACCTACCTCCACACCTCCTCCTCCTCCTCCATCCCCCTGAAGGAGCTCTACCCCCCCCTCATCACCCTCTGGGACCCAGACACGGACAAGGAGAAGGAGCGGGAGGAGCAGGGAGGAGCACCCATAGACACATCCAAGACTTACCTCTGGTAGACACACAGGTAGACACACAGGTAGACACACAGGTAGACCCACAGGTAGACACACAGGTAGACACACAGGTAGACACACAGGTAGACCCACAGGTAGACCCACAGGTAGACACACAGGTAGACACACAGGTAGACACACAGGTAGACAGCCAGGTAGACAGATATTGCTATGCATAATGCTGGCATTAACATGCCATGGTAACTACGGCAACATCCAATGCCCTGGTGTTGCCATGGTAATGCCCTGGTGTTGCCATTGTAATGCCCTGGTGTTGCCATGGTAATGCCCTGGTGTTGCCATGGTAATGCCCTGGTGTTGCCATGGTAATGCTACGGCATTGCTGCGGTGTTGCCGGGGTTTCACATGAGGGTTATTTGGTGTTGATGACACTACAGTACCGACACCTCCATCTGCTACCGTACCACAGCCTGCTGCTGTACTACGGCTATGGCCAGTGTTTACAGCACAGCTGCAGGGTGTGTGTGTGGTGGTGAACCCCGGGGGTTCAGTGGAGAACATGTTCTATATGTTAAATAGACACTCAGTCACAGAGAGCTGCATGAGCCCTGACACATCGTCATATCCACCGAGTGTTGCTATCCTACCACCGACTGGTTGTTCTGTGTTCTAGGTTGTAGTTGATTTACACAGCCAGTATTACTGCATGCCTTAGCACTTTGGACTACTTTACCTTACTCTACTTTACCCTACCTTACCCTACTCTACTCTACTTTACCCTACTCTACCCTAACCTACCTTACTCTACTTTACCCTACTCTACCCTAACCTACCTTACTCTACTTTACCCTACTCTACCCTAACCTACCTTACTCTACTTTACCCTACTCTACCCTAACCTACCTTACTCTACTTTACCCTACTCTACCCTAACCTACCTTACCCTACTCTACTCTACCCTACCTTACCCTACTCTACTCTACTCTACTTTACCCTACTCTACCCTAACCTACCTTACCCTACTCTACTTTACTCTACTTTACCCTACTCTACTTTACCCTATTCTACTTTACCCTACTCTACTTTACCCTACTCTACCCTAACCTACCTTACCCTACTCTACTCTACTTTACTCTACTTTACCCTACTCTACTTTACCCTATTCTACTTTACCCTACTCTACTTTACCCTACTCTACTTTACCCTACTCTACCCTAACCTACCTTACCCTACTCTACTCTACTTTACTTTACCCTACTCTACTTTACCCTACTCTACTTTACCCTATTCTACTTTACCCTACTCTACTTTACCCTACTCTACCCTAACCTACCTTACCCTACTCTACTTTACCCTACTCTACTTTACCCTACTCTACTTTACCCTACTCTACTTTACCCTACTCTACTTTACCCGACCTTATTGTAGCCTACTCTTCCCTACTCCTCTGTAGCCTACTTTACTCTCACCTACTTTACTCTAGCTTACGTCACCCTACTGGACCCTACATTGCACTGCCCTACGGTAACCTACATTAATTACCCTAGTCTACATTACCCTACACTACTCTACTGTACCCTACACTACCCTACTGTACCCTACACTACCCTACTGTAACCTACACTACCCTACATTACCCTACACTACCCTACTGTAACCTACACTACCCTACTGTAACCTACACTACCCTACTGTAACCCACACTACCCTACATTACCCTACTGTAACCCACACTACCCTACTGTAACCTACACTACCCTACTGTAACCCACACTACCCTACTGTACCCTACACTACCCTACTGTAACCCACACTACTCTACATTACCCTACTGTAACCTACACTACCCTACTGTAACCCACACTACTCTACACTACCCAGTATACCCTACACTACCCTACTGTAACCCACACTACTCTACATTACCCTACTGTACCCTACACTACCCTACTGTACCCTACACTACCCTACTGTAACCCACACTACTCTACACTACCCTACTGTAACCTACACTACCCTACTGTAACCCACACTACCCAACTGTAACCTACACTACCCTACACTACCCTACTGTAACCCACACTACCCTACTGTAACCTACACTAACCTACACTACCCTACTGTAACCTACACTACCCTACTGTAACCTACACTACCCTACACTACCCTACTGTAACCCACACTACCCTACTGTAACCTACACTACCCTACACTACCCTACTGTAACCCACACTACCCTACTGTACCCTACACTACCCTACTGTAACCTACACTACCCTACTGTAACCTACACTACACTACCCTACTGTAACCCACACTACCCTACTGTAACCTACACTACCCTACACTACCCTACTGTAACCCACACTACCCTACACTACCCTACTGTAACCTACACTACCCTACTGTAACCTACACTACCCTACTGTAACCCACACTACCCTACACTACCCTACTGTAACCTACACTACCCTACTGTAACCTACACTACCCTACTGTAACCTACACTACCCTACACTACCCTACTGTAACCCACACTACCCTACTGTAACCTACACTACCCTACACTACCCTACTGTAACCTACACTACCCTACACTACCCTACTGTAACCCACACTACCCTACACTACCCTACTGTAACCTACACTACCCTACTGTAACCTACACTACCCTACATTACCCTACTGTAACCTACACTACCCTACATTACCCTACTGTAACCTACACTACCCTACACTACCCTACTGTAACCCACACTACCCTACACTACCCTACTGTAACCTACACTACCCTACACTACCCTACTGTAACCCACACTACCCTACACTACCCTACTGTAACCTACACTACCCTACTGTAACCTACACTACCCTACATTACCCTACTGTAACCCACACTACCCTACACTACCCTACTGTAACCCACACTACCCTACTGTAACCCACACTACCCTACTGTAACCCTACTGTAACCCACACTACCCTACTGTAACCCACACTACCCTACACTACCCTACTGTAACCCACACTACCCTACATTACCCTACTGTAACCCACACTACCCTACTGTAACCTACACTACACTACCCTACTGTAACCCACACTACCCTACTGTAACCTACACTACCCTACACTACCCTACTGTAACCTACACTACCCTACTGTAACCTACACTACCCTACACTACCCTACTGTAACCTACACTACCCTACATTACCCTACTGTAACCCACACTACCCTACACTACCCTACTGTAACCTACCCTACACTACCCTACTGTAACCTACTGTAACCTACACTACCCTACTGTAACCTACTGTAACCTACACTACCCTACTGTAACCCACACTACCCTACTGTAACCTACACTACCCTACATTACCCTACTGTAACCCACACTACCCTACTGTAACCTACCCTACACTACCCTACACTACCCTACTGTAACCTACCCTACACTACCCTACTGTAACCTACACTACCCTACTGTAACCCACACTACCCTACTGTAACCCACACTACCCTACTGTAACCCACACTACCCTACTGTAACCTACACTACCCTACATTACCCTACTGTAACCCACACTACCCTACACTACCCTACTGTAACCTACCCTACACTACCCTACTGTAACCTACTGTAACCTACACTACCCTACTGTAACCTACACTACCCTACTGTAACCTACTGTAACCTACACTACCCTACACTATCCTACTGTAACCCACACTACCCTACTGTAACCCACACTACCCTACTGTAACCCACACTACCCTACTGTAACCCTACTGTAACCCACACTACCCTACTGTAACCCACACTACCCTACACTACCCTACTGTAACCCACACTACCCTACATTACCCTACTGTAACCCACACTACCCTACTGTAACCTACACTACCCTACACTACCCTACTGTAACCCACACTACCCTACTGTAACCTATACTACCCTACACTACCCTACTGTAACCTACACTACCCTACTGTAACCTACACTACCCTACACTACCCTACTGTAACCTACACTACCCTACATTACCCTACTGTAACCCACACTACCCTACTGTAACCTACCCTACTGTAACCTACTGTAACCTACACTACCCTACTGTAACCTACTGTAACCTACACTACCCTACTGTAACCCACACTACCCTACTGTAACCTACACTACCCTACTGTAACCTACACTACCCTACTGTAACCTACACTACCCTACACTACCCTACTGTAACCCACACTACCCTACTGTAACCTACACTACCCTACATTACCCTACTGTAACCCACACTACCCTACTGTAACCTACACTACCCTACTGTAACCCACACTACCCTACTGTAACCTACACTACCCTACTGTAACCTACACTACCCTACTGTAACCTACCCTACATTACCCTACTGTAACCTACACTACCCTACTGTAACCTACACTACCCTACACTACCCTACTGTAACCTACACTACCCTACTGTAACCTACACTACCCTACTGTAACCTACACTACCCTACTGTAACCCACACTACCCTACTGTACCCTACACTACCCTACTGTAACCCACACTACCCTACTGTAACCTACACTACCCTACTGTAACCTACACTACCCTACATTACCCTACTGTAACCCACACTACCCTACTGTAACCCACACTACCCTACTGTAACCTACACTACCCTACATTACCCTACTGTAACCTACACTACCCTACTGTAACCTACACTACCCTACTGTAACCTACACTACCCTACACTACCCTACTGTAACCTACACTACCCTACTGTAACCCACACTACCCTACCCTACTGTAACCTACACTACCCTACTGTAACCTACACTACCCTTCATTACCCTACTGTAACCCACACTACCCTACTGTAACCCACACTACCCTACATTACCCTAGCTTTTAGCCTACATTATTTATTGTCAGATTTTCAACCATGACCCCTCAGTCTTTTATCAATCAACACACTGACCTGATATTGATCAATCAACACTGACCTGATATTGATCAATCAACACTGACCTGATATTGATCAATCAACACTCTGACCTGATATTGATCAATCAACACTCTGACCTGATATTTCAATATATTTTATTGTATATTTTAATATATTTTATTGTAATCAAATTTCCATAGCTTTTTTTTAATACATGCTTTATGGATCACCACCACTGGAATACTGTATGGGAAGCACTGAGCTAGAGCTGGTAGTATTAGCTACAGGCTCATGTTAGCGTTTCTTCTTTTTAAAACACTTGATTGGCAGATGTTACCTCTGTCACACACACACACACACACCCACACCTGCACCCCCCCCCCCACACACACACACACACACAGGTAGGCATGATGTTTTGATGCCTGCGGTAAGTCTGAAGATCTCACCACAAAAGTAGTCTGCCTCTACTCTACTCGATTCATGGACGCTGTGAATCCAGGGTAACCAAGCCAACGGCCCCCCCTAGTGGCGGGACAGGGAACAACCGCAGGGGAGCAACCGCTGAAGCCGCCTCATCTTGATCCACCAACTTGCAGGGTATTTTGTACAAATGTAATTGTAAACTGCTTTATATTTGAACTCTACTATTGCTATTATTATTATTATTATTATTATTATTATTAGTATCATCAACACACCAGTTGTGACTGCGATGTGAGGGTGTGTCATAAATATAAATGTTATTCATATGGTCCACCACTGAGCATTGAACACCTTGATATAATAAAAACAATACACGCACCAAACCTGAGTATGGCTGTTCATCATTTTAGTTTTCATATAATTGATCATATGTTCATACAATATATCATGTGCCAACGGAGCTACCAGCTATTCTTTAAGTGACGTCAAGTGTTGTGTTAACTGTAGCAGTAATAGTATATGTGAATCCTTAACTTCATTCATCATATTGACATAGATGGCAATTGGCCTTTAAGTTACAACAGCTTCATAGAATTCATGAAACTCCGTTATGGCTTTGGACCAACACAGTACTAACATAGTACTAACATAGTACTAACACAGTACTAACACAGTACTAACATAGTACTAACACAGTACTAACATAGTACTAACACAGTACTAACAGTACTAACATAGTACTAACACAGTACTAACATAGTACTAACACAGTACTAACACAGTACTAACATAGTACTAACACAGTACTAACATAGTACTAACACAGTACTAACACAGTACTAACATAGTACTAACACACAGTACTAACACAGTACTAACACAGTACTAACATAGTACTAACACAGTACTAACATAGTACTAACACAGTACTAACACAGTACTAACATAGAACACCTTGATATAATAAAAACAATACACGCACCAAACCTGAGTATGGCTGTTCATCATTTTAGTTTTCATATAATTGTACTAACACACAGTACTAACACAGTACTAACACACAGTACTAACACAGTACTAACACAGTACTAACATAGTACTAACACACAGTACTAACATAGTACTAACATAGTACTAACACAGTACTAACACAGTACTAACATAGTACTAACACAGTACTAACACAGTACTAACACACAGTACTAACATAGTACTAACATAGTACTAACACAGTACTAACACAGTACTAACATAGTACTAACATAGTACTAACACAGTACTAACATAGTACTAACACAGTACTAACACACAGTACTAACACAGTACTAACATAGTACTAACACAGTACTAACACACAGTACTAACACAGTACTAACATAGTACTAACACAGTACTAACATAGTACTAACACACAGTACTAACACACAGTACTAACACAGTACTAACACACAGTACTAACATAGTACTAACACAGTACTAACACACAACAACAACAACAAATCGTGAGGATTGAATCCTCTTTATTGGTCACATACATGAAGACATACAGTGAAATGTGTTCAGTACTACACAGTACTAACACAGTACTAACATAGTACTAACATAGTACTAACACAGTACTAACATAGTACTAACACACAGTACTAACATAGTACTAACATAGTACTAACACAGTACTAACATAGTACTAACACACAGTACTAACATAGTACTAACATAGTACTAACACAGTACTAACATAGTACTAACATAGTACTAACATAGTACTAACATAGTACTAACATAGTACTAACACAGTACTAACATAGTACTAACACACAGTACTAACATAGTACTAACATAGTACTAACATAGTACTAACACATTACTAACACACAGTACTAACATAGTACTAACATAGTACTAACACAGTACTAACACAGTACTAACACAGTACTAACATAGTACTAACACAGTACTAACATAGTACTAACATAGTACTAACACAGTACTAACACAGTACTAACATAGTACTAACACAGTACTAACATAGTACTAACACAGTACTATTATAGTACTAACACAGTACTAACACACAGTACTAACATAGTACTAACACAGTACTAACATAGTACTAACACAGTACTAACACACAGTACTAACACACAGTACTAACACAGTACTAACATAGTACTAACACAGTACTAACATAGTACTAACACAGTACTAACATAGTACTAACACAGTACTAACACAGTACTAACACAGTACTAACACAGTACTAACACAGTACTAACACACAGTACTAACACACAGTACTAACACAGTACTAACATAGTACTAACATAGTACTAACACAGTACCATAAGACAGCATTACCTGTTAAGTCTGACTAAATTAATAAAATCATTTTAGTGTAGGCTATACATTTATAAATGTCAATATTTTTCACAGAATCTTATGATTGTAGTAATATCTTTGTAGTTGTACACACTTGTGAACACTGTCAAGTCATGATCAATTATGATCATTATTACTATTATAACAACAAAAATAGAATAACAACGTAGTTCTTATATTGGTCATTCTTAGATAACATAATAATAATAATCCTTTGTTCTACATTTCTGGTTGCTAGGCAGAAGGCTCGTTGCTAGGCAGAACGACTGACGGCCCGACGTGAAACGCGCTGCTGCAACCGGGAAGTGACGTCAGACGGTGTTGATGTTTTGCGGGACGGCTCCGGTTGTTTTTGTTCTCCGTTAACCTCAAAAACCGATCAATTTGTGGCGTTTACCGCGATTTCCTGTCAGCTAAGAGTCTAACGGTCGGTAATTTCACCGGAACGCGAGGCTCGGAGGCGGAGAAGCCGAAGATTTCGATCAAGAAAGGGAGGACTCGTCACCTCTTTGACCCCCCCACACCACCATGACGATCCTCCCCAAGAAGAAGCCCGGCTCCGCGGTCGGGGTCTCGGATCACGCCGACGATAGCGACCGCCGGAGCGGCTCCGACCCACACCAGCACCCGCACCCCCGGACTGGAGCCCGGCCGAGAGCTTCTCCGCCCCCGTGGTCGTACCAGCCCGCCCCGGCCTCCACCAGGGAGGACAGGCGGAGCATCGAAGCTAGCGCTCGGCCGCAGCAGGCCTCTCCCCAGCCTGGCGGCTCGGTGTCACCCGTAGGATCCGGCGAAGGGAGAGACAACAGCGGCGGAATAGTGGCTGGTTCCCGGGGGGAGGTTGTGGTGTCGGCCGGGGTTAGTTGTGGAGGGGGTATCGGCAGCTGCTGCTCGGGGCCCGGGCATAGCAAGCGGCGGCGGCAGGCAGGCACCTGCTCCGGCGGAGTAGTCTCTCTCGCCGGGGGAGGTCAGCCGGGGGTGAGCGGCCCAGGAGGGGTCGGGTCCGGCGGAGAGACGGAGGAAGGAGCCGGTGGAAACAACAGCGAAGACGAGTATGAGAACGCCGCTCGGCTCCAGTCGGTGGACCCGGCCACGGTGGAGCAGGTACGGCTTCTGGCCCCACATTGGACCGCTTCATGGGGGTCGGAGACATTGGTCAGATACCACATGTATTAATGTAACAGACATTATTAATAACTGAATACTGTGTTAGATACATAATACATTGAATATGGAAAATACTTAAGACAACTTAATACATGCAGAAAGAAAGTCACTTAATCCGATGTTTAAACACCAAATATGACCGCAAAAAAATTATTATTGAATAATAACCTATTGTAAAAATAATATTAATGCTTATTGTATTTTTAGTATACAAACCCAAACACACTTTTATTTATATATATATATATATATATATATATATATATATACATACTAACTAACTAATGTATTTAAATACTAGAAGTAACAGTGACAGGGAGGGATGGTACAGGAGAGACAGGGTGACAGAGGAGAGACAGGATGGTGGACGAGAGACAGGATGATGGAGGAGAGACTGAGTGATGGAGGATGATAGAGGAGAGACAGAGTGATAGAGGAGAGACAGAGTGATAGAGGAGAGACAGAGTGATGGAGGATGATGGAGGAGAGACAGGATGATAGAGGAGAGACAGTGATGGAGGATGATAGAGGAGAGACAGAGTGATGGAGGAGAGACAGGATGATAGAGGAGAGACAGGATGATAGAGGAGAGACAGGATGATGGAGGAGAGACAGAGTGATGGAGGAGAGACAGGATGATAGAGGAGAGACAGCGTGATAGAGGAGAGACAGCGTGATAGAGGAGAGACAGAGTGATGGAGGATGATAGAGGAGAGACAGGATGATGGAGGAGAGACAGAGTGATGGAGGAGAGACAGGATGATGGAGGAGAGACAGAGTGATGGAGGGATGATAGAGGAGAGACAGGATGATAGAGGAGAGACAGAGTGATGGAGGATGATAGAGGAGAGACAGGATGATAGAGGAGAGACAGCGTGATGGAGGATGATGGAGGAGAGACAGGATGATGGAGGAGAGACAGAGTGATGGAGGATGATAGAGGAGAGACAGGATGATAGAGGAGAGACAGGATGATGGGGGAGAGACAGGATGATAGAGGAGAGACAGGATGATAGAGGAGAGACAGGATGATGGAGGAGAGACAGGATGATGGAGGAGAGACAGGATGATAGAGGAGAGACAGTGATGGAGGATGATAGAGGAGAGACAGTGATGGAGGAGAGACAGTAATGGAGGAGAGACAGGATGGAGGATGATAGAGGAGAGACAGTGATGGAGGAGAGACAGGATGGAGGTTGATAGAGGAGAGACAGTGATGGAGGAGAGACAGGATGGAGGATGATAGAGGAGAGACAGCGTGATGGAGGATGATAGAGGAGAGACAGGATGGAGGAGAGACAGTTATGGAGGGATGACAAATACCACAATGACTAGCATTATAATATCAATACAACTTTAAACTCAAGCTTTTGTTGGTATTGATACACTTTTAGGTTAGAGATGGTTAGTTCAGGTATTATGCTAGAGATGGTTAGTTCAGGCATTGGGTTGGAGATGGTTAGGTCTAGGTGTTAGATAAGATGGTCTTTTTAGGTGTTTGGTTAGTTTTGGTATTAGCTTAGAAATGGTTAGTTTAGGTAGTGGGTTTGAGATGGTTAGTCTAGGTATTATTAGGCCAGAGATGGTTAGTTTAGGACGCAGCCCTGAAACGTGTGTGTGTGTGTGTGTGTGTGTGTGTGTGTGTGTGTGTGTGTGTGTGTGTGTGTGTGTGTGTGTGTGTGTGTGTGTGTGTGTGTGTGTGTGTGTGTGTGTGTGTGTGTGTGTGTGTGTGTGTGTGTGTGTGTGTGTGTGTGTGTGTGTGTGTGTGTGTGTGTGTGTGTGTGTGTGTGTGTGTGTGTGTGTGTGTGTGTGTGCACGCACGTGCGTGTAGCAGGAACATTGGTTTGAAAAGGCCCTTGGAGAGAAGAAGGGTTTTGTCATTAAAAAGATGAAGGAAGACGGAGCCTGTTTGTTCAGAGCAGTAGGTGAGTCCACACACACACACACACACACCTGTACCTGTACCTGCCAGGCAGTAATGTTCCTGTATATTAACTACCTGTCTGTGTGTCTACCTATGTTTCCATCCGTGTGTCCACCGGTTTGTGTGTCTACCTGTCTGTCTGTGTCTCTACCTGTCTGTCTGTGTCTCTACCTGTCTGTCTGTGTCTCTACCTGTCTGTCTATGTCTCTACCTGTCTGTCTGTGTCTCTACCTGTCTGTCTGTGTCTCTACCTGTCTGTCTGTGTCTCTACCTGTCTGTCTATGTCTCTACCTGTCTGTCTGTGTCTCTACCT
>JANIIK010000504.1:190000-317500 GCA_027704905.1 Muraenolepis orangiensis | reverse complement strand
AATCCCATGAGGCAAACACACAATGATTGACAAAACATGACATTGGAAGGATAAACATTTCAGGCCATTTCATTGTTATTGAATTGTTATTGTCCATGGTGTTCCACCCTCAAATAGTTATGATGAAATTGGACCAAACTTGATGGTTTGATTACTTAAGGGCCAAGGAACAGTTGATTTCTGCGCAGAAAATAACACATTGTGTTAAAGGGGTTGTTTTAGCCTCAGAAATAATAGGGCAAAGGGGACTTTTTGATGTCTGTATGTGTCTGTGCTCTACTGAGGGCCCTCTAGCTTACCCATGTTCAAGTGTGTGTGTGTGTGTGTGTGTGTGTGTGTGTGTGTGTGTGTGTGTGTGTGTGTGTGTGTGTGTGTGTGTGTGTGTGTGTGTGTGTGTGTGTGTGTGTGTGTGTGTGTGTGTGTGTGTGTGTGTGTGTGTGTGTGTGTGTTTAGCCCCGTAAGGCCAGCGCCACCTGTAGTTCAGCAACGGCGGCAGCGTCCAGCGGGTTGGACGACTGGAGCGCCCGGTCACCTAGGCAACGGGACTCTGACCCCTCCCACTCTGACCCTGCATCCACCCCGGCAACCAACAACAAACCACCCTCCCCCACGGGGGCAGGCCTCAGCCTCAACAAGCCCCCCTCCCCCTGCGCACCAGGTCTCACACACACACACACACACACACACACACACACACACACACACACACACACACACACACACACACACACACACACACACACACACACACACACACACACACACACACACACACACACACACACACACACAGGTTGATTACAGTGTTCTATTTGATCAAATGTTGGGAGTTTGAGTTTAAGTTAACCCTAACCCTCTCTACCTGTCTGTCTGTTTACATGTTTGTCTGTCTGTCTGTCTACCTGTCTGTCTGTTTGTCTACCTGTCTGTCTGTCTGTTTGTTTACCTGTCTGTCTGTTTGTCTACCTGTCTGTCTGTCTGTCTACCTGTCTGTCTGTCTGTTTGTCTACCTGTCTGTCTGTTTGTCTACCTGTCTGTCTGTCTGTTTGTCTACCTGTCTGTCTGTCTGTTTGTCTACCTGTCTGTCTGTATACCTGTCTGTCTACCTGTCTGTCTGTTTGTCTACCTGTCTGTCTGTTTACCTGTCTGTCTGTTTGTCTACCTGTCTGTCTGTCTGTCTGTCTGTCTACCTGTCTGTCTGTTTGTATACCTGTCTGTCTGTCTACCTGTCTGTCTGTCTGTTTGTCTACCTGTCTGTCTGTCTGTTTGTCTACCTGTCTGTCTGTTTGTCTACATGTCTGTCTGTCTACCTGTCTGTCTGTCTACCTGTCTGTCTGCTGGTCTGCAGGTCCTAGTAATTCGAGTCGTCATCATCTGGAGTACAGAGCCATCATGCAGGAGATGTCCCCCACAGCGTTTGGTAACACACACACACACACACACACACACACACACTCACACTCACACTCACACTCACACACACACACTAACTAAAGTACACACTATAATGCAAAATAAACAAATCATACACACATGTACATAATATACTATTATACACAATGATACACATTATAATACACGTATTATCATATACATGATACACATTTTACATATTATAATACACATCATACACGCATTATAAAACACATTATAATCCTGGGCAGGTCTACACCACTAGACACACAGGACTCAGACCGTCTCCTGGGCAGGTCTATAGACACACAGGACTCATACCGTCTCCTGGGCAGGTCTACACCACTAGACACAGGACTCAGACCGTCTCCTGGGCAGGTCTACACCACTAGACACAGGACTCAGACCGTCTCCTGGGCAGGTCTACACCACTAGACACAGGACTCAGACCGTCTCCTGGGCAGGTCTACACCACTAGACACACAGGACTCAGACCGTCTCCTGGGCAGGTCTATAGACACACAGGACTCATACCGTCTCCTGGGCAGGTCTACACCACTAGACACAGGACTCAGACCGTCTCCTGGGCAGGTCTACACCACTAGACACAGGACTCAGACCGTCTCCTGGGCAGGTCTACACCACTAGACACAGGACTCAGACCGTCTCCTGGGCAGGTCTACACCACTAGACACACAGGACTCAGACCGTCTCCTGGGCAGGTCTATAGACACACAGGACTCATACCGTCTCCTGGGCAGGTCTACACCACTAGACACAGGACTCAGACCGTCTCCTGGGCAGGTCTACACCACTAGACACAGGACTCAGACCGTCTCCTGGGCAGGTCTACACCACTAGACACACAGGACTCAGACCGTCTCCTGGGCAGGTCTATAGACACACAGGACTCATACCGTCTCCTGGGCAGGTCTACACCACTAGACACAGGACTCAGACCGTCTCCTGGGCAGGTCTACACCACTAGACACAGGACTCAGACCGTCTCCTGGGCAGGTCTACACCACTAGACACACAGGACTCAGACCGTCTCCTGGGCAGGTCTATAGACACACAGGACTCATACCGTCTCCTGGGCAGGTCTACACCACTAGACACAGGACTCAGACCGTCTCCTGGGCAGGTCTACACCACTAGACACAGGACTCAGACCGTCTCCTGGGCAGGTCTACACCACTAGACACACAGGACTCAGACCGTCTCCTGGGCAGGTCTATAGACACACAGGACTCATACCGTCTCCTGGGCAGGTCTACACCACTAGACACAGGACTCAGACCGTCTCCTGGGCAGGTCTACACCACTAGACACACAGGACTCATACCGTCTCCTGGGCAGGTCTACACCACTAGACACAGGACTCATACCGTCTCCTGGGCAGGTCTACACCGCTAGACACATGGGACTCATAGATACAAGATACAAGATATTGATTTGCCATGTGTAACAAGTAGGTGAGGAAGAGAGGGGTAGGTGAGGAAGAGAGGGGTAGGTGAGGAAGAGAGGGGTAGATGAGGAAGAGAGGGGTAGGTGAGGAAGAGAGGGGTAGATGAGGAAGAGAGGGGTAGGTGAGGAAGAGAGGGGTAGATGAGGAAGAGAGGGGTAGGTGAGGAAGAGAGGGGTAGATGAGGAAGAGAGGGGTAGATGAGGAAGAGAGGGGTAGATGAGGAAGAGGGGGGTAGATGAGGAAGAGGGGGGTAGATGAGGAAGAGAGGGGTAGGTGAGGAAGAGGGGGGTAGGTGAGGAAGAGGGGGGTAGGTGAGGAAGAGGGGGGTAGGTGAGGAAGAGGGGGGTAGGTGAGGAAGAGGAGGGTAGGTGAGGAAGAGAGGGGTAGGTGAGGAAGAGGGGGGTAGGTGAGGAAGAGAGGGGTAGGTGAAGAAGAGGGGGTAGAAAGTAGGAATGTTGGTGACTAGTTGCTTGGTAGTCTGTTAAATGCTTTTTTCTCTCTCAAAAGCAGAAATCTCAGAAGCACCCCGTACACATTGATATAATTATGCATTCAAAAATTACATTATTAGCTTTTAATAGGCCTAACTAACCAACGTTAAACTACTTTTAGTTTCACAAAAACTTCTAATTCATTAATTGAATAATTGTATTGAATCTGGTTCACAATTGTCAAGTCAGTAACTGGAAAATGGATGGATGTGTTTTAATTAGATACAGAATAATAACATCAATGGATGTGTTTTAATTAGATATAGAATACAAACATGGATGTGTTTTAATTAGGATATAGAATAATAACATGGATGGATGTGTTTTCATTAGATATAGAATAATAACATGGATGGATGTGTTTTAATTAGATATAGAATAATAACATGGATGGATGGGGGTTGAACTCAACTTCTTTATGATGTAATTGTACTTCTATTTCAGTGTAGATTTTCAGAACTGTACCTACCACTGATTGCTGTGTGATTGTATATAATGTGTATTGTGATGTAAAGTGTATATTGTGATGTGTATTGTCTGTATGATGTGTATTGTAATGTTATTTGTAGGATGTACAGTGTATGGTAATGTGTTGTGTGTGTGTAACGTGTATTGGGGTGTGTCATGTGTTTTCTGGTGTGTATTGGGGCGTATAGTGTGTATTATACCACGTATTGTTCCGTCAATACGTGGTGTTGTGATGGGGTGTGTGCAGGGCTCACCGACTGGGAGGACGATGAGATCCTAGCGTCGGTGCTGGCTGTGTCCCAGCAGGAGTACCTGGACACCATGATGCCTCAGGGGGCCTCACTGCACCGGGAGAGGGAGAGGGAGAGAGACACCTCCCCCGACAACAGCTGATACACTCACACACACACACAATGTACACAACAGCTACACTCACACCCATGACGACACAAGCAGCGACGACCTCTGACCTCATCCACACACACACACACACATGCCCACACACACACACACACACACACACACACACACACACACACAGCCAGGGACATGGTGAATAATAAACATGTTGTTTGGAACGTACCATCACTGTTCATCCATTCATTACTGACACTTCTCCCAGCCAATAGGGGCTCAGGCTGATGAGACTCCCCCTTCTGTTCAGCTCAGCCTTCTGGAGGAAGGGGGGGTCTTACCGCCGATTGGAAGGCAGGTTAAACGTAAACCACACTACAGCTAGGCTACATAGACCACTCACACAAGCACGCATGGCTGGCTAATTGAGGCTAGCTAGGTTAGCTAGCTAATGTTGGCTAGCTGGATTATGTGGGCTAGCTAGCTGAGGAACACAATCACCATGTTTTCTGAGTGGCCAAGACTAGAAGTATATAGATGTCTGTATCATAACTTGCTAAAGCAAATAGTCTTGGATGTGCTAGTTTGATTGCTACCCGGCTAACACACAAGTGTACCTGTGGAGATTTGCACCTCAATACAACTGATCCAAAATCAACGGCAAGACCCCCCCCCCCTCCCCCCCCCCAATCACACATACCGGAACACTCCTTCCTCTTCATCTCCTTATCTTCCTCATCATCATGGGTCTTATTTAGCTGCATGTCTATTGACCATGACCAATCACATCATAGAGAAGACAATAGAATGATTTGTCATACTTATCCTCTTAATAATTGGTTATTGTTATCATTAATAATATAAGTTTGTTTTATTTTATTTTCCTGTTTGGGATGAAAATGTTTTTTTTTTTCTTGGAATAAAAAGACGATGTTTCTTGGAAAACATTTGTGGTGTTCTTTTGGTCCAGAAACACTACTACTATCACTATTATTAGTACTACTTTTAGTAGTACTACTGCCACTATTGGTATTACTGTCATTATTAGTAGTACTACTATTATTATTAATAGTACAACTATCACTATTAGTAGTACTATCGCTATTATTAGTACTACTATTATTAGTAGTAGTACAAATTTCACTACTATTAGACGTACTACTATCATTTATTAGTACTACTATTACTATATTATTAGTACTATTACTATTAGAAGTACTACTATCACTATTATTAGTAGTAATACTATTACTCAATTATATTACTATACTACTTACTATACTATATTAATATACTATATTATTACTGCTACTTTGGGGCAAGCAAACGCCCCGAAATAGCAGAGCGAAGTGGACAGGCAGGGATGTAGGGCTTGAGGTAGCCTGTGATGTTGTAGAAGAGGAATCTGCAGGAGTGTTTCACAGATGCAATGTTTGCCGAGAATGACAGTTGGTCATCCAGGGTCCCACCCAGATTCCTTGCAGTCCCAGTAGGTGTCACACAGCATCATCAATGGTGACAGCCAGGTCTCTGTGCCCTTTGTACAGAGACCCTAGTCCAGGTTGAGCTTTAGGTGGTGCATCGTCATCCCCCCCGAGATGTCTGCCAGGCATGCTTGTTTCCACTTGCGTGTCAGAGGGGAGAAACGACCAGATTAGTTGGGTGTCATCAGCATAGCAGTGGTAGGATAAATGATGGGATTGGATAACAGAACCAGGAGATGTTGTGTAGAGGGAGAAGAGAAAAGGATCCAGGACTGATCCTTGTGACAGGAAGGGCAGGAGTTCAGGCACAGTAGACTGAAGCAGAGGGAGGGGACTGAATTAGTAGTACTACTAATAGTGACAGTAGTACTACTAATGGTGACAGCAGTACTTATAGTGACAGTAGTACTACTAGTACTGTCACCATTAGTAGTACTACTGTCACTATTAGTAGTACTACTATCACTATTGTTATTAGTCCTACTATTACTCTGTAGTACTACTGTCACTATTTGTAGTACTACTTTTACTTAAATATTATTAGTGGTATTACAATTATTACTACTAATAATAGTTACAGTAGTACTACTGTCACTATTTGTAGTACTACGGTCACTATTAGCACTACTGTCATTATTAGTAGTACCACTATCACTTTTAGTAGTACTATTACTACTCTGGGGACTAAACTACAAGTACTACTATCACTACTCAGGACTAAACGTACTAGTACTACTATCACTTTTAGTAGTAGTCTACTACTGTTACTACTCGGGACTAAACTTACTCGTACTACTATCACTATTTGTAGTATTACTATCACTATTAATACTACTACTACTACTACTTCGGGGACTAAACGTACGAGTACTACTATCACTATTTATACCATTGTATAGGATTAGGGTGTTTGGCTAAATGCTAGGCGCCACTTCGCCCACAGGGGGCGCTAATCCAAACATACGTGCCCATATCTCAGCCTGTGACGTAACCAATGACGTGAGACATATTGCTATCCTGGGTAAAGCTCCAAGTCTGCCCCCCTGCGGCACCACATCGACCGCAGGGGGGCGCTATAAACAGCGGTCAAAGTTAAACCGTGGTGGTGGGCCGATAGAGAGTACCAGTGGGCGGGACTGTACTGGCAGTCCTCCAATCAGGTTCATCCTTGACGCGACAGCCAACCAATCAGCTTCTTCCTACCTGCATCACTGGAAGGCAGACGCACAAGGAGCGGTTGTGTTGCGCCGTCCAGCTGCTGGTCCCCCGGGATGGACGAGCCCCGGTCGGTAGCCGTCCTGGGAGCAAGGAGTCCGGACAGAGAGGCCCCTTGTGTCGCGTCCCTAACGTCTATTGACTCAGCTGTCGGAGGCAACCACGGCGGTTAGCCCGCTAGCCCTGTCACTAGCCCTTTAGTCACTAGCCCCTGAGCACGCCATTAGCCGTGTCACGTCACTAGCCTGCTAAGCACGTCATTAGCCTTTTATTTTGACCACGTCATTCGCCCGCTAACACGTCATTGTCCTGCTAGCACGTCGGTAGCCTGCAGTGGGTGCCAACATGGCCGGAGCCAGCGATACTGCGAACGGAGCAAACCGGAGACAAGACCAAGGTAACCGGTGTTATTAAGGCCTTAGAGTTACTTTAGTTAATGAAGGTAACTCGTGTTCACTTGGTTGTTAATGAAGGTAACTCGTGTTCACTAGTTGTATTGTTACTTGTTACAAGTAAGTGAATGAAGGTAACTTGAGTTAACTTGGTTGTAAATGAAGTTAACTAGTGTCAACTTGTTTGTTAATACTATGAGTTACGCTCGTATCCTGATTAGGAAGTAACGTGTAGTGATCTACACGTTGACTATCTAGTGCTAAGAATGAATGGATCAAAACGATGTATGTTATGTACGGTAAGATATGTATGAACTCTTGTTATAGTTACCTACTCTTGGTAGGTAACTATGAAAGCTATTGGAATGTACAAACTAGGTTGTCAAAGTAAGTATTATGCCACTAAAACTTTGTTAAAAGGGGACCAGACTTGTTGGTGGAAAACCAAACTCCACCTAAACGTCCGCTTGGTGACGTGGACGTTTAGGTTGTAACTGGAAGTAATTTGAAGCCATACAGTTGCACCTGTCCATTGTGTTGACAGTTCACACACACACACACACGCACACGCCTGCTTTACAAATATTATACTTGGACTTTGACTAGGGTGTAACTGTACATTTGCCCGGTGACTCAAAAGAAAAGTCCAAAAAAGAAAATAATATCTAATACATTTGTCTACTTTCTTCTTTTGTTTTCTCTCCAGCCAACAGGAAGTTAAAGTATGTTAGTCTGGCAGTGCTCGTGGTCCAGAATGCGTCGCTCATCCTCAGCATCCGATACGTCCGTACATTGCCAGGCGACCGCTTCTTCGCCACCTCAGCGGTCGTTATGGCAGAGGTCCTCAAGGTCACGACCTGCCTACTCATCATCCTGGTGCAGAAGAGAGGTCAGTTTATGCACATGCTTTAGTTAGTTAACTCTCACTGTACGATGCTACAGGATATTCTGTGTTACGTTCTGTAAACGTGGGTGACTTCAAGATGTTTTTATTCGCAACAAGTACAATGGAATGCTTGCTCCCATTCAATCCCACTGAATTTTCAACAATACTATACAACAAACAACGCTATATACAATGTACTATATACTATAAACAACACTATTCTATAACAATACTATACACGATAGAAAGAACAATAAAGTGTCTGATGGATGATACACTATATACATATGTCGAATGGTGCAAAAAGCATTTTAAATTAAAGTAGTGCAGCACTATAGTGAAAGCAGCATCATGAGTACAGTGCAGTAGCTGTAATGATTCCAGTAAAATCCCTATTCGTGATACATACTACAAAGTGAACATCACTTTTCTTGATACACGTTACATAGTTGCAGTGAACATCCCTATTCTAGATGCACGTCACACAGTGAACATCACTATTGTTAAAACACGTTGCATTGTGAAAATCACTATTTTTGATATACTTTACAAAGTGAACATCACTATTCCCGATACACGTTACAGAGTGAACATATATAGATGCAGAACATAGAACTTTCTCCAGTTGAAGACGAGACATAAGACAGTTTATAAGTTTTGGACATGTGGACTCTGTAGAGATGTCTCTATCCCTTTAACTCTAACCCTCCAACCCTACAATGTTGTTTGCTCTTGCTCCGATGAATAAACAAATGTATTTAAGCAGGCAGAGCGGCTACGTGAACGAGGTCTCTGGGTCATAAACAGGCAGTAAGGTCATCTGCGTTAGCCAGGGTTTTTCCTGCAAAGAGGATTTTTGGGCGCCCCAAAGGGGTTTCAGCCAGTGCTAAAGTGTTAAACAATTCCACTGTCATCCACAGCTGCTTTAATGGGGTTTTAGCCATGGGGTTGGCTAAACTGGATAGGCCAGCTGAGCTGCATTGTTTTGACTGGGCTGGAACGCACCACTGGGAAGCAAGCGCTCTATCTGTCTTTATTGTCGTTGTACAACGTACGCAAAGTAATTGTGTAGCAATCCTCACCGTCACTCTTACAGACACACTAGTATTGAGCTGTTTGTAGGGGTAGGACTATTCATTTGGAGATTGGTCTGTAATTGTCTCCCACGCCGCCATTCAAATGTCTATAATAAAGTCATGGAAAGGAATGTCAACCCTTGTCTCAAGTTTCCCTTAAATCACTTTTGCATAGAGTGAACTTAAGGCTGATGGGGAAAAACCCTGAACCCCTGACCTAGGATATGTTGAGGATACTGGGTTCTGTAGTCACCTAGGATACGTTGAGGATACTGGGATCTGTAGTCAGCTAGGATACGTTAAGATTACTGATAACCTTGAGATAATCGGATGCACAGCCAATTCAGATTAAAGTCACCCACAACAATGAATTCAACATGAGAATACTGAGAGCATAGATGTGCTATCCTGTCAATTAAACTTGTATCAGCATGGGGGGAAGCTCTATAGACCCCACCACAATTACGTAATTTGGTCCTGACTGATCTTGCTGTGTAATCTTTATATATTTATCCTGTTTTTTATAATTGCATATCCCTGATCACTACCTGTTAAATACTTATATATATATATACCTATTATTATTATTATTATTATTATTATTATTATGCTCATATCTCCCACATACTCTATAAGTAATCTTATAACTGTTTATACCTAGTAGACTGTCTTTTTGCAACTGTAAATTATACATAACATATTACACTGACAATAAATTAGAATCTAATCTAATCTCCTTTTCTTCTCATTCAAAACGTTTTGATATGGTGACAGCATTTGAATGGTTAGATAAACCTGATTCAACATGTAACATCTACCTGGCTCTCCAAGTGCTACATCCACCATTGACTCTTGGCACCAAGATATCAGGATCAGTCTGCACAAGTTATATATTTACATGATCCAACTCTAGGTGCTTCTGTTCTTAAAGGGGTAGGGGATTGTGGGTAAGTTGGAGGCAGTTACAGTATTGTAATAACATTTGAGGAGTTGCTGAATGATCTGAATAATGAATAGGCTGTCCAGCAGTGAGTAGGAAGGATTGAAGGAGTAATATATGGGTGGACCTGATTAGTAAACCGATCAAATCAGAAAAAAATATGCGCCTTGACTGGAGGGTGAAGGCCTCAGCGGCTACCAAGACAAACTGGGAGCCTTGGACTTCATTTCTATAATTCCGAGGGGCTGTGAGACACGTCATTGGGAGAGATTGTAGAGCAAGATCAATGTTGTTATTGGAAGTACTGCATGCAATAGGTTTAAAAGCTGTTTGAATGACCTGGGACTCAGGGGGTTCAACAAGCTCTCTGTGTCCAGGTAATGTGAAGGAGATGGTGGTGTTCCTCTATGACTGCATTGTGGTGCAGTATCGAGACACCTTGAAGCTGGCCATTCCTTCTCTCATCTACACGCTTCAGAACAACCTGCAGTACATTGCCATCTCCAACCTACCAGCTGCCACCTTCCAGGTAACCTGCTGTTGTCTGCACACCTTACTGTGCTCTCTCCTGGTGTTTACTGTCCTCTGTCTCTCATATGGATGTGTACTGTTGTATGTGTCATCCATCCCTCCTAATGTTTACTTTGGTAAACGTTTGATATACGTTGATCTGTTGTTGACTGTCTGCTCTCTCTCCAGGTGACCTACCAGCTGAAGATCCTGACAACAGCTCTCTTCAGTGTCCTCATGCTAAAGAAGACCTTGTCCAAACTCCAGTGGTTCTCTCTGCTGCTGCTGTTCACAGGCGTGGCCATTGTCCAGGTAGGCTGTTGTTTTGATTAGATTTAACAAACAATCATGATCACCCCCAAGGGGTGTTTGGTGGTATATTGACGTGGAGGTGGTGATGGTATCTGATGTAAAAAAGATCTATACCAAGGACCCCCTCGTTACACAGATTAAACATACGCCTACTACCATTTCATCTCTTTGATGCCATTGGAACTATTTGTATTCTTAAACTTTTCTACCTAAAAACTTCAGACCTGTTTCATAACAATAAATTGAAACGCATAACAATTTGAATCATGTTGATACCATTTATTTACTTTTTAACAGTCATTTCTTTCAAGTGCATTTTGACACAACATTTATCCTTTTCAATGAATTGATCCTAAAAGCTTTCAGAACAGTTAACATCCACAACATCAACAAGACAATAGTCCTAGGTTTATGAACAGTAACAAGACAGTCCTATGAATATGAACTGTAACAACAGCTCCCCATCTCTATATATGCATTTATTATTAAAAATAAAATATTAGATATTTCTATTTATTTTACTAATTATTTTGTGGACCCCTCTGGCTATGGGTCTTGAGTTTAAGAACCCCTGGGGGTCCGTGGACTCCAGTTTAAGAACCCCTGGGGATCCGTGGACTCTAGTTTAAGAACCCCTGGGGGTCCGTGGACTCCAGTTTAAGAACCCCTGGGGGTCCGTGGACTCTAGTTTAAGAACCCCTTGGGGGTCCGTGGACTCCAGTTTAAGAACCCCTGGGGGTCTGTGGACTCTAGTTTAAGAACCCCTGGGGGTCTGTGGACTCTAGTTTAAGAACCCCTGGGGGTCCGTGGACTCCAGTTTAAGAACCCCTGGGGGTCCGTGGACTCTAGTTTAAGAACCCCTGGGGGGGTCCGTGGACTCCAGTTTAAGAACCCCTGGGGGTCCGTGGACTCTAGTTTAAGAACCCCTTGGGGGTCCGTGGACTCCAGTTTAAGAACCCCTGGGGGTCTGTGGACTCTAGTTTAAGAACCCCTGGGGGTCTGTGGACTCTAGTTTAAGAACCCCTGGGGGTCCGTGGACTCCAGTTTAAGAACCCCTGGGGGTCCGTGGACTCTAGTTTAAGAACCCCTGGGGGTCCGTGGACTCCAGTTTAAGAACCCCTGGGGGTCCGTGGACTCTAGTTTAAGAACCCCTGGGGGTCCGTGGACTCCAGTTTAAGAACCCCTGGGGGTCCGTGGACTCTAGTTTAAGAACCCCTGGGGGTCCGTGGACTCCAGTTTAAGAACCCCTGGGGGTCCGTGGACTCCAGTTTAAGAACCCCTGGGGGTCCGTGGGCTCCAGTTTAAGAACCCCTGGGGGTCCGTGGACTCCAGTTTAAGAACCCCTGGGGGTCCGTGGGTAACCACTGCTTATTGTGACAGCAATTTAACAAACGTATCTCTGAAGCTTAAATTAAAAAAAATAAGATTCTTGGGGGAAATAACGTTTGTCACTACAAGGCAGCATAATATAAATGTTCACCATTATTTTAACACTTTCGTTTGCATTTAGTAGAACATTTGTTTCATTGACTTAAGAAGTGCATTTAAAGCAGTGTTTAGATCATTTCTGAGTTTTTTTAATATATTTGATTAAGTGGTGACGAGCAGTTGGAGCTTTTATGTATATCAAACTCAGGGCGTAATTCACATATCAATAGCCTATAATGTCCTATGTTTGCCCGGGTGATGGTAACCGCTGCTCTCATCCCTCAGACGGCCCACTGGTCGTTATGAGAGTTTAGCGCACCATCCTGCATCTGCAATCAATTCCACATGCAGAATTCTCTCATCAGGAACGCTTTGAGTTATTCTCACAACCCGTACCGTCCATCCAAAACCTTCCTCCGGTAAACCCAGCTTGTTCGGACAGCAGCCATATTTTCTGATTAATTCCCATCATTCCGTGCATTATTAGAATAACCAAATAGGGAGATCAGTATGTGCCTCCAACGGTTATCCCAATGCTTAATTATCCATGCTCATCCCTAGTATTGGCCTGATGGAGGTGGTGATGGTGTCTGTCATTTATCAGTGTTTGATGGTGTATTGACCTGATGGAGGTGTTGATGGTGTCTGTCATTTATCAGTGTTTGATGGTGTATTGACCTGACTGAGGTGGTGGTGGTGTCTTGATGGATGTATCAGTGTTTGATGGTGTATTGACCTGATGGTGTCTTGATGGATGTATCAGTGTTTGATGGTGTATTGACCTGATGGTGTCTTGATGGATGTATCAGTGTTTGATGGTGTATTGACATGATGGTGTCTTGATGGATGTATCAGTGTTTGATGGTGTATTGACCTGATGGTGATGGTGGTGTCTTGATGGATGTATCAGTGTTTGATGGTGTATTGACCTGATGGTGATGGTGGTGTCTTGATGGATGTATCAGTGTTTGATGGTGTATTGACCTGATGGTGATGGTGGTGTCTTGATGGATGTATCAGTGTTTGATGGTGTATTGACCTGATGGTGATGGTGGTGTCTTGATGGATGTATCAGTGTTTGATGGTGTATTGACCTGATGGTGATGGTGGTGTCTTGATGGATGTGTTAATCAGTGTTTTGATTGTGTCTCCCCAGGTGCAGCAGGATGCAAAGCAGGAGTCTGTCTCGGTCTTCTCCAACCAGAACTATACGGTGGGTCTGATCGCCGTGGTGATCAGCTGCCTGTCGTCGGGCTTCGCCGGCGTCTACTTTGAGAAGATCCTGAAGGGCACGACGGCGTCCGTCTGGGTCCGCAACGTCCAGCTGGGGATCTTCGGCACGGCCCTGGGCCTGCTGGGACTGTGGTGGAAGGACGGCGAAGCCTTGGTGGAGAAAGGCTTCCTGTTCGGCTACACCTCCATGGTCTGGAGCGTGATCTTCAACCAGGCGTTCGGGGGCCTCCTGGTGGCCGTGGTGGTGAAATACGCCGACAACATCCTGAAGGGCTTCGCCACCTCCTTCTCCATCATCGTGTCCACGGTGACCTCCATCTACCTGTTCGGCTTCCAGGTGGACCTGCTGTTCAGCGTGGGCGCGGTGCTGGTCATGGGGGCGGTCTACATGTACAGCCTCCCCAAGACGTCCGCCGCCTCTTCCCCCTCCCCCCCCCCCTCGCCTCCCCAGCCCAGCGGAGAGAACTTCCTGCCCAAGTCAGTCTTGGTGAACTGAGCTGGGCTCTTGCAGAAGCTAACCGCATGACTACACTAGCCCCGACGGTCGCCCCGGTCACTAAGACCTCTCCTCTCTGAACCTCTCCGCCACTTCATCTCTGACATGACTAACTCTCGTTCTCTGCACTGATGATGAGGTTTGGATGGGGTGGTCTGTCATATTATCTCACCTGCTAGATGGAGCCTCATGGTGCTTCTGGAACATGAGGATGTTTGGTTATGTTTAGAAAGGAGGAGACGGAGCCTTTCCTGCTTCAGTTTTCCAGTTGTGACAGTTACATTAGCCCTGCGTTAGCTAAGCTACATTGCTTAGCGGTTTGGGGTTGTTTTCCCTTTTAAAGGGAAAGCCTTTTAAATGAGCCAATCAGAAGTGTGGAGCAGCCCCGGCGTGCTGGGGGTTGAAGACACACGTTTTTATTTTTTTAATTGATGACTATTAATCACCATGGACTAAGTGGACCTCGGTGTTCAATAGTCTTTATGTTGCCTTGATGTGATGGAAGGGTTTGGATGTTAAGGGGAGTGTGGTGGTCGGTCCGATGGGGTTTTATTTGGACATCTTTTGGGAGCAATGTAGAGGGGTTTTGATTTATGGTGGTGGTGGTAAGTCTACAACGGCCCAAAATATCCCACAAACCATTATCTGACGGCTAGCAGCTAACCTTTTCCGCCGCTAGTGAGCTGCTAATTGACAGCTAACCACACCTAGCTGACCTTGTTAGTTGGGTGGTAGCGGTGGTCGTAGTTTCCAGGGTACCTCAGCTTCTGATATCCAATGGGGTCGCTTTGCTAAGCTGTCCAGTAGGACTGTTTATGGGATATTTTTAGATAGTCTCCCTCTCTCCTCCTGTGGGTTGGAATATAGAATGTGATTACATTTGATTTTGCATTTGATTTCTACAAATGCCTTTCGAATTTGTACATACTACTTCGAGTAAAACATTTTTATAAACGGGAAAGAGATTCAACTATCCACTCGACTCTGTCTCTGTTTGTAGAACCATACAATAAGACAGTCAGATGAGGTCTATATTGGTTTATATGGTAAAATAAGATTCATATTGAAAGGTGATGTACTGTGTATATATGGTAAGATGAGGTATATGGGTTTATATGGTCAGATGAGGGTTTATATTTGGAGATGAGGGTTAATATGTGTAAGTTTAGATGACTGGGCTTATATGCCAAGTTGAGGTTTACATGGTATGATGTCTGTATGGGTTTATATGCCAAGTTGAGGTTGATATGTTAAAGTGAGGTCTATATGGGTTTACATTATATGGTAATATGAGGGTTTATATACTAAGTTGAGGTTTATATGGGTGTTTATGGTCAGATGAGGCTTTCTATTTTAAAGATGAGGTTTATATGGTAAGGCGATGTCTATATGGTGAGGTTTATATGGTAAGATGTGGGTTTATATTTGAAGATGAGTTATGGTAAGATTAGGTCTATATGGGTTTGTGGTAAGGTACGTCTGCGTGGTAAGATGAGTGTATGCTAACATAAGGTTAATATGACATGTCACATGCATCATACAAACGTCTTATTAGCTCCGTCGGAACACATTTCATACCTACAGTTCAGTGTTCATGAGATGCAGCGTTCACACAACATGCAACCACGGTGAAACACTGACCGAGTAGAGTGAAACACTAGGACCTCAGAGCACCCAGTGTAACACTGCCATCACAGATCATCTATCTAGAATATATCAAAGTATGTGTGCATATACAGTATATATTCAAATACATGGTGTATATACATATGCAGTATATTCCTAAAATATATATATATATATACTATGTGTGTGTATATGTATACGTTGTATTTATTTATTTTACTTTGTGTATATATTTTACTGTATATAAATGTATGTCTGTTGTATGGTATACTGCTTGTATAGGGTATACTTCTATATATTGGTTATATATTATATACCATTAAAGCTGTATTCTCTCTCTCTCTCTAGGGGCTCGGATAAGGAGAAAGGTTCTTAAGGCAAATGGATTCTCTGCAGAAGGAAAGACGGGAAGACTGAGGTTCAGACACACAGACTGAGGTTCAGACACACAGACTGAGGTTCAGACACACAGACTGAGGTTCAGACACACAGACTGAGGTTCAGACACACAGACTGAGGTTCAGACACACAGACTGAGGTTCAGACACACAGACTGAGGTTCAGACACACAGACTGAGGTTCAGACACACAAACATTCAGACACACAGACTGAGGTTCAGACGGACAGACAACTTCAACTTAAGCACAAACTGTCCCATTTCATTACCAAGTGAGTTTTCTATACATTCCTGAATCATTTTTTTAAATATTAATATGATGAACATGTCCTCATAATAATTATTGACTATAAAGGAATCTTCAATACTGCTCAATTGATAGGTTTACAAAGATGTTCTACTTCTAATTTCATCCACTAAACTATCTGCCTTTCAAAATGGATTTTGTTTAATGTAATATATTTTTATATACCGGTAAATACAATGAATTTGATGTATAATGGTCAGTACGGTTCAGCGATCAGTATTACGGTTGTCAAAGGGTTTCATGTTTTGTCGCCAACTAGTGGCTGTTTGACAGAACACATCCACATGTCTCGTCTATGTCAATGTATTTTAAGCAGAAGGCTATGAAACCAAAGGATAATATGAATTTATATTTAATAAATGACTGAATTAAAATGTTTGAATAAAGAAATAATGATTTCATTAAAACATGAGTGTGACTGGGGTTTAATAAAGTCCTGAAAGGACTGGGCGTCTGCCTAGGGTGCTCCCTACAAATCATGCTAGGTTGTGACACAGGCTGTACACCACCTGACTACTAGGAGGCTGTACACCACCTGACTACTAGGAGGCTGTACACCACCTGACTACTAGGAGGCTGTACACCACCTGACTACTAGGAGGCTGTACACCACCTGACTACTAGGAGGCTGTACACCACCTGACTAGGAGGCTGTACACCACCTGACTACTAGGAGGCTGTACACCACCTGATTACTAGGAGGCTGTACACCACCTGACTACTAGGAGGCTGTACACCACCTGACTACTAGGAGGCTGTACACCACCTGACTACTAGGAGGCTGTACACCACCTGACTACTAGGAGGCTGTACACCACCTGACTACTAGGAGGCTGTACACCACCTGACTACTAGGAGGCTGTACACCACCTGACTACTAGGAGGCTGTACACCACCTGACTACTAGGAGGCTGTACACCACCTGACTACTAGGAGGCTGTACACCACCTGACTAGGAGGCTGTACACCACCTGACTACTAGGAGGCTGTACACCACCTGATTACTAGGAGGCTGTACACCACCTGACTACTAGGAGGCTGTACACCACCTGACTACTAGGAGGCTGTACCACCACCTGACTACTAGGAGGCTGTACACCACCTGACTAGGAGGCTGTACACCACCTGACTACTAGGAGGCTGTACACCACCTGACTACTAGGAGGCTGTACACCACCTGACTACTAGGAGGCTGTACACCACCTGACTAGGAGGCTGTACACCACCTGACTACTAGGAGGCTGTACCACTACCTGACTGCTAGGAGGCTGTACACCACCTGACTAGGAGGCTTTACACCACCTGACTACTAGGAGGCTGTACACCACCTGACTACTAGGAGGCTGTACCACCACCTGACTACTAGGAGGCTGTACACCACCTGACTACTAGGAGGCTGTACACCACCTGACTAGGAGGCTGTACCACCACCTGACTACTAGGAGGCTGTACACCACCTGACTACTAGGAGGCTGTACACCACCTGACTAGGAGGCTGTACCACCACCTGACTACTAGGAGGCTGTACACCACCTGACTACTAGGAGGCTGTACACCACCTGACTACTAGGAGGCTGTACACCACCTGACTAGGAGGCTGTACACCACCTGACTACTAGGAGGCTGTACACCACCTGACTACTAGGAGGCTGTACACCACCTGACTAGGAGGCTGTACACCACCTGACTACTAGGAGGCTGTACACCACCTGACTACTAGGAGGCTGTACCACCACCTGACTACTAGGAGGCTGTACACCACCTGACTAGGAGGCTGTACACCACCTGACTACTAGGAGGCTGTACCACCACCTGACTACTAGGAGGCTGTACACCACCTGACTAGGAGGCTGTACACCACCTGACTACTAGGAGGCTGTACACCACCTGACTAGGAGGCTGTACACCACCTGACTACTAGGAGGCTGTACCACCACCTGACTACTAGGAGGCTGTACACCACCTGACTAGGAGGCTGTACACCACCTGACTACTAGGAGGCTGTACACCACCTGACTAGGAGGCTGTACACCACCTGACTACTAGGAGGCTGTACACCACCTGACTAGGAGGCTGTACACCACCTGACTACTAGGAGGCTGTACACCACCTGACTACTAGGAGGCTGTACACCACCTGACTAGGAGGCTGTACACCACCTGACTACTAGGAGGCTGTAACCACCTGACTAGGAGGCTGTACACCACCTGACTACTAGGAGGCTGTACACCACCTGACTACTAGGAGGCTGTACACCACCTGACTAGGAGGCTGTACACCACCTGACTAGGAGGCTGTACACCACCTGACTACTAGGAGGCTGTACACCACCTGACTACTAGGAGGCTGTACACCACCTGACTACTAGGAGGCTGTACACCACCTGACTAGGAGGCTGTACACCACCTGACTACTAGGAGGCTGTACACCACCTGACTACTAGGAGGCTGTACACCACCTGACTACTAGGAGGCTGTACACCACCTGACTACTAGGAGGCTGTACACCACCTGACTACTAGGAGGCTGTACACCACCTGACTACTAGGAGGCTGTACCACCACCTGACTACTAGGAGGCTGTACACCACCTGACTACTAGGAGGCTGTACACCACCTGACTAGGAGGCTGTACACCACCTGACTACTAGGAGGCTGTACACCACCTGACTACTAGGAGGCTGTACACCACCTGACTACTAGGAGGCTGTACACCACCTGACTAGGAGGCTGTACACACCTGACTACTAGGAGGCTGTACACCACCTGACTAGGAGGCTGTACACCACCTGACTACTAGGAGGCTGTACACCACCTGACTACTAGGAGGCTGTACACCACCTGACTACTAGGAGGCTGTACACCACCTGACTACTAGGAGGCTGTACACCACCTGACTAGGAGGCTGTACACCACCTGACTACTAGGAGGCTGTAACCACCTGACTAGGAGGCTGTACACCACCTGACTACTAGGAGGCTGTACCACCACCTGACTACTAGGAGGCTGTACCACCACCTGACTACTAGGAGGCTGTACACCACCTGACTAGGAGGCTGTACACCACCTGACTACTAGGAGGCTGTACACCACCTGACTACTAGGAGGCTGTACCACCACCTGACTACTAGGAGGCTGTACACCACCTGACTAGGAGGCTGTACACCACCTGACTACTAGGAGGCTGTACACCACCTGACACTAGGAGGCTGTACACCACCTGACTACTAGGAGGCTGTACACCACCTGACTACTAGGAGGCTGTACACCACCTGACTACTAGGAGGCTGTACACCACCTGACTACTAGGAGGCTGTACACCACTACTAGGAGGCTGTACACCACCTGACTACTAGGAGGCTGTACACCACCTGACTACTAGGAGGCTGTACACCACCTGACTACTAGGAGGCTGTACACCACCTGACTAGGAGGCTGTACACCACCTGACTACTAGGAGGCTGTACACCACCTGACTACTAGGAGGCTGTACACCACCTGACTACTAGGAGGCTGTACACCACCTGACTAGGAGGCTGTACACCACCTGACTACTAGGAGGCTGTACACCACCTGACTACTAGGAGGCTGTACACCACCTGACTACTAGGAGGCTGTACACCACCTGACTAGGAGGCTGTACACCACCTGACTAGGGCTGTACACACTGACTAGGAGGCTGTACACCACCTGACTACTAGGAGGCTGTACACCACCTGACTAGGAGGCTGTACACCACCTGACTACTAGGAGGCTGTACACCACCTGACTACTAGGAGGCTGTACACCACCTGACTACTAGGAGGCTGTACACCACCTGACTACTAGGAGGCTGTACACCACCTGACTACTAGGAGGCTGTACACCACCTGACTACTAGGAGGCTGTACCACCACCTGACTACTAGGAGGCTGTACACCACCTGACTAGGAGGCTGTACACCACCTGACTACTAGGAGGCTGTACACCACCTGACTAGGAGGCTGTACACCACCTGACTACTAGGAGGCTGTACACCACCTGACTACTAGGAGGCTGTACCACCACCTGACTACTAGGAGGCTGTACACCACCTGACTAGGAGGCTGTACACCACCTGACTACTAGGAGGCTGTACACCACCTGACTACTAGGAGGCTGTACACCACCTGACTACTAGGAGGCTGTACACCACCTGACTACTAGGAGGCTGTACACCACCTGACTACTAGGAGGCTGTACACCACCTGACTACTAGGAGGCTGTACACCACCTGACTACTAGGAGGCTGTACACCACCTGACTACTAGGAGGCTGTACACCACCTGACTACTAGGAGGCTGTACACCACCTGACTACTAGGAGGCTGTACACCACCTGACTAGGAGGCTGTACACCACCTGACTACTAGGAGGCTGTACACCACCTGACTACTAGGAGGCTGTACCACCACCTGACTACTAGGAGGCTGTACACCACCTGACTAGGAGGCTGTACACCACCTGACTACTAGGAGGCTGTACACCACCTGACTACTAGGAGGCTGTACACCACCTGACTACTAGGAGGCTGTACACCACCTGACTAGGAGGCTGTACACCACCTGACTACTAGGAGGCTGTACACCACCTGACTAGGAGGCTGTACACCACCTGACTACTAGGAGGCTGTACACCACCTGACTAGGAGGCTGTACACCACCTGACTAGGAGGCTGTACACCACCTGACTACTAGGAGGCTGTACACCACCTGACTACTAGGAGGCTGTACACCACCTGACACTAGGAGGCTGTACCACCACCTGACTACTAGGAGGCTGTACACCACCTGACTACTAGGAGGCTGTACACCACCTGACTACTAGGAGGCTGTACACCACCTGACTAGGAGGCTGTACACCACCTGACTACTAGGAGGCTGTACACCACCTGACTAGGAGGCTGTACACCACCTGACTACTAGGAGGCTGTACACCACCTGACTACTAGGAGGCTGTACACCACCTGACTACTAGGAGGCTGTACACCACCTGACTAGGAGGCTGTACACCACCTGACTACTAGGAGGCTGTACACCACCTGACTACTAGGAGGCTGTACACCACCTGACTACTAGGAGGCTGTACACCACCTGACTACTAGGAGGCTGTACACCACCTGACTACTAGGAGGCTGTACACCACCTGACTACTAGGAGGCTGTACACCACCTGACTACTAGGAGGCTGTACACCACCTGACTACTAGGAGGCTGTACACCACCTGACTACTAGGAGGCTGTACACCACCTGACTACTAGGAGGCTGTACACCACCTGACTACTAGGAGGCTGTACACCACCTGACTACTAGGAGGCTGTACACCACCTGACTACTAGGAGGCTGTACACCACCTGACTACTAGGAGGCTGTACACCACCTGACTACTAGGAGGCTGTACACCACCTGACTACTAGGAGGCTGTACACCACCTGACTACTAGGAGGCTGTACACCACCTGACTACTAGGAGGCTGTACACCACCTGACTACTAGGAGGCTGTACACCACCTGACTACTAGGAGGCTGTACACCACCTGACTACTAGGAGGCTGTACACCACCTGACTACTAGGAGGCTGTACACCACCTGACTACTAGGAGGCTGTACACCACCTGACTAGGAGGCTGTACACCACTGACTACTAGGAGGCTGTACACCACCTGACTAGGAGGCTGTACACCACCTGACTACTAGGAGGCTGTACACCACCTGACTACTAGGAGGCTGTACACCACCTGACTAGGAGGCTGTACACCACCTGACTACTAGGAGGCTGTACACCACCTGACTAGGAGGCTGTACACCACCTGACTACTAGGAGGCTGTACACCACCTGACTACTAGGAGGCTGTACACCACCTGACTACTAGGAGGCTGTACACCACCTGACTACTAGGAGGCTGTACACCACCTGACTACTAGGAGGCTGTACACCACCTGACTAGGAGGCTGTACACCACCTGACTACTAGGAGGCTGTACACCACCTGACTAGGAGGCTGTACACCACCTGACTACTAGGAGGCTGTACACCACCTGACTAGGAGGCTGTACACCACCTGACTACTAGGAGGCTGTACACCACCTGACTACTAGGAGGCTGTACACCACCTGACTAGGAGGCTGTACACCACCTGACTACTAGGAGGCTGTACACCACCTGACTACTAGGAGGCTGTACACCACCTGACTACTAGGAGGCTGTACACCACCTGACTACTAGGAGGCTGTACACCACCTGACTACTAGGAGGCTGTACACCACCTGACTAGGAGGCTGTACACCACCTGACTACTAGGAGGCTGTACACCACCTGACTACTAGGAGGCTGTACACCACCTGACTACTAGGAGGCTGTACACCACCTGACTAGGAGGCTGTACACCACTGACTAGGAGGCTGTACACCACCTGACTACTAGGAGGCTGTACACCACCTGACTACTAGGAGGCTGTACACCACCTGACTACTAGGAGGCTGTACACCACCTGACTACTAGGAGGCTGTACACCACCTGACTACTAGGAGGCTGTACACCACCTGACTACTAGGAGGCTGTACACCACCTGACTACTAGGAGGCTGTACACCACCTGACTACTAGGAGGCTGTACACCACCTGACTACTAGGAGGCTGTACACCACCTGACTACTAGGAGGCTGTACACCACCTGACTACTAGGAGGCTGTACACCACCTGACTAGGAGGCTGTACACCACCTGACTACTAGGAGGCTGTACACCACCTGACTAGGAGGCTGTACACCACCTGACTACTAGGAGGCTGTACACCACCTGACTACTAGGAGGCTGTACACCACCTGACTAGGAGGCTGTACACCACCTGACTACTAGGAGGCTGTACCACCACCTGACTACTAGGAGGCTGTACACCACCTGACTAGGAGGCTGTACACCACCTGACTACTAGGAGGCTGTACACCACCTGACTACTAGGAGGCTGTACACCACCTGACTACTAGGAGGCTGTACCACCACCTGACTACTAGGAGGCTGTACACCACCTGACTACTAGGAGGCTGTACACCACCTGACTAGGAGGCTGTACACCACCTGACTACTAGGAGGCTGTACACCACCTGACTACTAGGAGGCTGTACACCACCTGACTACTAGGAGGCTGTACACCACCTGACTAGGAGGCTGTACACCACCTGACTACTAGGAGGCTGTACACCACCTGACTACTAGGAGGCTGTACACCACCTGACTACTAGGAGGCTGTACACCACCTGACTACTAGGAGGCTGTACACCACCTGACTACTAGGAGGCTGTACACCACCTGACTACTAGGAGGCTGTACACCACCTGACTACTAGGAGGCTGTACACCACCTGACTACTAGGAGGCTGTACACCACCTGACTACTAGGAGGCTGTACACCACCTGACTACTAGGAGGCTGTACACCACCTGACTAGGAGGCTGTACACCACCTGACTACTAGGAGGCTGTACACCACCTGACTACTAGGAGGCTGTACACCACCTGACTACTAGGAGGCTGTACACCACCTGACTAGGAGGCTGTACACCACCTGACTACTAGGAGGCTGTACACCACCTGACTACTAGGAGGCTGTACACCACCTGACTACTAGGAGGCTGTACACCACCTGACTAGGAGGCTGTACACCACCTGACTACTAGGAGGCTGTACACCACCTGACTAGGAGGCTGTACACCACCTGACTACTAGGAGGCTGTACACCACCTGACTAGGAGGCTGTACACCACCTGACTAGGAGGCTGTACACCACCTGACTACTAGGAGGCTGTACACCACCTGACTACTAGGAGGCTGTACACCACCTGACTACTAGGAGGCTGTACCACCACCTGACTACTAGGAGGCTGTACACCACCTGACTACTAGGAGGCTGTACACCACCTGACTACTAGGAGGCTGTACACCACCTGACTAGGAGGCTGTACACCACCTGACTACTAGGAGGCTGTACACCACCTGACTAGGAGGCTGTACACCACCTGACTACTAGGAGGCTGTACACCACCTGACTACTAGGAGGCTGTACACCACCTGACTACTAGGAGGCTGTACACCACCTGACTAGGAGGCTGTACACCACCTGACTACTAGGAGGCTGTACACCACCTGACTACTAGGAGGCTGTACACCACCTGACTACTAGGAGGCTGTACACCACCTGACTACTAGGAGGCTGTACACCACCTGACTAGGAGGCTGTACACCACCTGACTACTAGGAGGCTGTACACCACCTGACTACTAGGAGGCTGTACCACCACCTGACTACTAGGAGGCTGTACACCACCTGACTACTAGGAGGCTGTACACCACCTGACTACTAGGAGGCTGTACACCACCTGACTACTAGGAGGCTGTACACCACCTGACTACTAGGAGGCTGTACACCACCTGACTACTAGGAGGCTGTACACCACCTGACTAGGAGGCTGTACACCACCTGACTACTAGGAGGCTGTACACCACCTGACTAGGAGGCTGTACACCACCTGACTACTAGGAGGCTGTACACCACCTGACTACTAGGAGGCTGTACCACCACCTGACTACTAGGAGGCTGTACACCACCTGACTACTAGGAGGCTGTACACCACCTGACTACTAGGAGGCTGTACACCACCTGACTAGGAGGCTGTACACCACCTGACTACTAGGAGGCTGTACACCACCTGACTACTAGGAGGCTGTACCACCACCTGACTACTAGGAGGCTGTACACCACCTGACTAGGAGGCTGTACACCACCTGACTACTAGGAGGCTGTACACCACCTGACTACTAGGAGGCTGTACACCACCTGACTACTAGGAGGCTGTACACCACCTGACTAGGAGGCTGTACACCACCTGACTACTAGGAGGCTGTACACCACCTGACTAGGAGGCTGTACACCACCTGACTACTAGGAGGCTGTACACCACCTGACTAGAGCTGCACCCTGACTAGGAGGCTGTACACCACCTGACTACTAGGAGGCTGTACACCACCTGACTACTAGGAGGCTGTACACCACCTGACTACTAGGAGGCTGTACCACCACCTGACTACTAGGAGGCTGTACACCACCTGACTACTAGGAGGCTGTACCACCACCTGACTACTAGGAGGCTGTACACCACCTGACTAGGAGGCTGTACACCACCTGACTACTAGGAGGCTGTACACCACCTGACTAGGAGGCTGTACACCACCTGACTACTAGGAGGCTGTACACCACCTGACTACTAGGAGGCTGTACCACCACCTGACTACTAGGAGGCTGTACACCACCTGACTAGGAGGCTGTACACCACCTGACTACTAGGAGGCTGTACACCACCTGACTACTAGGAGGCTGTACACCACCTGACTACTAGGAGGCTGTACACCACCTGACTACTAGGAGGCTGTACACCACCTGACTAGGAGGCTGTACACCACCTGACTACTAGGAGGCTGTACACCACCTGACTACTAGGAGGCTGTACACCACCTGACTACTAGGAGGCTGTACACCACCTGACTACTAGGAGGCTGTACACCACCTGACTACTAGGAGGCTGTACACCACCTGACTACTAGGAGGCTGTACACCACCTGACTACTAGGAGGCTGTACACCACCTGACTACTAGGAGGCTGTACCACCACCTGACTACTAGGAGGCTGTACACCACCTGACTACTAGGAGGCTGTACCACCACCTGACTACTAGGAGGCTGTACACCACCTGACTACTAGGAGGCTGTACACCACCTGACTACTAGGAGGCTGTACACCACCTGACTACTAGGAGGCTGTACACCACCTGACTACTAGGAGGCTGTACACCACCTGACTACTAGGAGGCTGTACACCACCTGACTACTAGGAGGCTGTACCACCACCTGACTACTAGGAGGCTGTACACCACCTGACTAGGAGGCTGTACACCACCTGACTACTAGGAGGCTGTACACCACCTGACTAGGAGGCTGTACACCACCTGACTACTAGGAGGCTGTACACCACCTGACTACTAGGAGGCTGTACCACCACCTGACTACTAGGAGGCTGTACACCACCTGACTAGGAGGCTGTACACCACCTGACTACTAGGAGGCTGTACACCACCTGACTACTAGGAGGCTGTACCACCACCTGACTACTAGGAGGCTGTACACCACCTGACTACTAGGAGGCTGTACACCACCTGACTAGGAGGCTGTACACCACCTGACTACTAGGAGGCTGTACACCACCTGACTACTAGGAGGCTGTACACCACCTGACTACTAGGAGGCTGTACACCACCTGACTACTAGGAGGCTGTACACCACCTGACTACTAGGAGGCTGTACACCACCTGACTACTAGGAGGCTGTACACCACCTGACTACTAGGAGGCTGTACACCACCTGACTACTAGGAGGCTGTACACCACCTGACTACTAGGAGGCTGTACACCACCTGACTACTAGGAGGCTGTACACCACCTGACTACTAGGAGGCTGTACACCACCTGACTACTAGGAGGCTGTACACCACCTGACTACTAGGAGGCTGTACCACCACCTGACTACTAGGAGGCTGTACACCACCTGACTAGGAGGCTGTACACCACCTGACTACTAGGAGGCTGTACACCACCTGACTACTAGGAGGCTGTACACCACCTGACTACTAGGAGGCTGTACACCACCTGACTACTAGGAGGCTGTACACCACCTGACTACTAGGAGGCTGTACACCACCTGACTACTAGGAGGCTGTACACCACCTGACTACTAGGAGGCTGTACACCACCTGACTACTAGGAGGCTGTACACCACCTGACTACTAGGAGGCTGTACACCACCTGACTACTAGGAGGCTGTACACCACCTGACTACTAGGAGGCTGTACACCACCTGACTACTAGGAGGCTGTACACCACCTGACTACTAGGAGGCTGTACACCACCTGACTACTAGGAGGCTGTACACCACCTGACTAGGAGGCTGTACACCACCTGACTACTAGGAGGCTGTACACCACCTGACTACTAGGAGGCTGTACACCACCTGACTACTAGGAGGCTGTACACCACCTGACTAGGAGGCTGTACACCACCTGACTACTAGGAGGCTGTACACCACCTGACTACTAGGAGGCTGTACCACCACCTGACTACTAGGAGGCTGTACACCACCTGACTAGGAGGCTGTACACCACCTGACTACTAGGAGGCTGTACACCACCTGACTACTAGGAGGCTGTACCACCACCTGACTACTAGGAGGCTGTACACCACCTGACTACTAGGAGGCTGTACACCACCTGACTAGGAGGCTGTACACCACCTGACTACTAGGAGGCTGTACACCACCTGACTACTAGGAGGCTGTACACCACCTGACTACTAGGAGGCTGTACCACCACCTGACTACTAGGAGGCTGTACACCACCTGACTACTAGGAGGCTGTACACCACCTGACTACTAGGAGGCTGTACACCACCTGACTACTAGGAGGCTGTACACCACCTGACTACTAGGAGGCTGTACACCACCTGACTACTAGGAGGCTGTACACCACCTGACTACTAGGAGGCTGTACACCACCTGACTACTAGGAGGCTGTACACCACCTGACTACTAGGAGGCTGTACACCACCTGACTACTAGGAGGCTGTACACCACCTGACTAGGAGGCTGTACACCACCTGACTAGGAGGCTGTACACCACCTGACTACTAGGAGGCTGTACACCACCTGACTAGGAGGCTGTACACCACCTGACTACTAGGAGGCTGTACACCACCTGACTACTAGGAGGCTGTACACCACCTGACTACTAGGAGGCTGTACACCACCTGACTACTAGGAGGCTGTACACCACCTGACTACTAGGAGGCTGTACCACCACCTGACTACTAGGAGGCTGTACACCACCTGACTAGGAGGCTGTACACCACCTGACTACTAGGAGGCTGTACACCACCTGACTACTAGGAGGCTGTACACCACCTGACTACTAGGAGGCTGTACCACCACCTGACTACTAGGAGGCTGTACACCACCTGACTACTAGGAGGCTGTACACCACCTGACTAGGAGGCTGTACACCACCTGACTAGGAGGCTGTACCACCACCTGACTACTAGGAGGCTGTACACCACCTGACTAGGAGGCTGTACACCACCTGACTACTAGGAGGCTGTACACCACCTGACTACTAGGAGGCTGTACACCACCTGACTACTAGGAGGCTGTACACCACCTGACTACTAGGAGGCTGTACCACCACCTGACTACTAGGAGGCTGTACACCACCTGACTACTAGGAGGCTGTACACCACCTGACTACTAGGAGGCTGTACACCACCTGACTACTAGGAGGCTGTACACCACCTGACTACTAGGAGGCTGTACACCACCTGACTACTAGGAGGCTGTACCACCACCTGACTACTAGGAGGCTGTACACCACCTGACTAGGAGGCTGTACACCACCTGACTACTAGGAGGCTGTACACCACCTGACTACTAGGAGGCTGTACACCACCTGACTACTAGGAGGCTGTACACCACCTGACTACTAGGAGGCTGTACACCTGACTACTAGGAGGCTGTACACCACCTGACTAGGAGGCTGTACCACCACCTGACTACTAGGAGGCTGTACACCACCTGACTAGGAGGCTGTACACCACCTGACTACTAGGAGGCTGTACACCACCTGACTACTAGGAGGCTGTACCACCACCTGACTACTAGGAGGCTGTACACCACCTGACTACTAGGAGGCTGTACACCACCTGACTAGGAGGCTGTACACCACCTGACTACTAGGAGGCTGTACACCACCTGACTACTAGGAGGCTGTACACCACCTGACTACTAGGAGGCTGTACACCACCTGACTACTAGGAGGCTGTACACCACCTGACTACTAGGAGGCTGTACACCACCTGACTACTAGGAGGCTGTACACCACCTGACTAGGAGGCTGTACACCACCTGACTACTAGGAGGCTGTACCACCACCTGACTACTAGGAGGCTGTACACCACCTGACTACTAGGAGGCTGTACACCACCTGACTAGGAGGCTGTACACCACCTGACTACTAGGAGGCTGTACACCACCTGACTACTAGGAGGCTGTACACCACCTGACTACTAGGAGGCTGTACCACCACCTGACTACTAGGAGGCTGTACACCACCTGACTACTAGGAGGCTGTACACCACCTGACTACTAGGAGGCTGTACACCACCTGACTAGGAGGCTGTACACCACCTGACTACTAGGAGGCTGTACACCACCTGACTACTAGGAGGCTGTACCACCACCTGACTACTAGGAGGCTGTACACCACCTGACTAGGAGGCTGTACACCACCTGACTACTAGGAGGCTGTACACACCTGACTAGGAGGCTGTACACCACCTGACTACTAGGAGGCTGTACACCACCTGACTACTAGGAGGCTGTACACCACCTGACTAGGAGGCTGTACACCACCTGACACTAGGAGGCTGTACACCACCTGACTACTAGGAGGCTGTACACCACCTGACTACTAGGAGGCTGTACACCACCTGACTATAGGAGGCTGTACCACCACCTGACTACTAGGAGGCTGTACACCACCTGACTACTAGGAGGCTGTACACCACCTGACTACTAGGAGGCTGTACCACCACCTGACTAGGAGGCTGTACACCACCTGACTACTAGGAGGCTTTACACCACCTGACTAGAGGAGGCTGTACCACCACCTGACTAGGAGGCTGTACACCACCTGACTAGGAGGCTGTACACCACCTGACTTCTAGGAGGCTGTACACCACCTGACTACTAGGAGGCTGTACACCACCTGACTACTAGGAGGCTGTACACCACCTGACTACTAGGAGGCTGTACACCACCTGACTACTAGGAGGCTGTACACCACCTGACTACTAGGAGGCTGTACCACCACCTGACTACTAGGAGGCTGTACACCACCTGACTAGGAGGCTGTACACCACCTGACTACTAGGAGGCTGTACCACCACCTGACTAGGAGGCTGTACACCACCTGACTAGGAGGCTGTACCACCACCTGACTACTAGGAGGCTGTACACCACCTGACTAGGAGGCTGTACACCACCTGACTACTAGGAGGCTGTACACCACCTGACTACTAGGAGGCTGTACCACCACCTGACTACTAGGAGGCTGTACACCACCTGACTACTAGGAGGCTGTACACCACCTGACTAGGAGGAGGCTGTACCACCACCTGACTAGGAGGCTGTACACCACCTGACTAGGAGGCTGTACACCACCTGACTACTAGGAGGCTGTACACCACCTGACTAATAAGAGGCTGTACACCACCTGACTACTAGGAGGCTGTACACCACCTGACTACTAGGAGGCTGTACCACCACCTGACTAGGAGGCTTTACCACCACCTGACTACTAGGAGGCTGTACACCACCTGACTACTAGGAGGCTGTACCACCACCTGACTACTAGGAGGCTGTACACCACCTGACTACTAGGAGGCTGTACACCACCTGACTACTAGGAGGCTGTACACCACCTGACGACTAGGAGGCTGTACACCACCTGACTACTAGGAGGCTGTACACCACCTGACTACTAGGAGGCTGTACACCACCTGACTACTAGGAGGCTGTACACCACCTGACTAGGAGGAGGCTGTACCACCACCTGACTAGGAGGCTGTACACCACCTGACTAGGAGGCTGTACACCACCTGACTACTAGGAGGCTGTACACCACCTGACTAATAGGAGGCTGTACACCACCTGACTACTAGGAGGCTGTACACCACCTGACTACTAGGAGGCTGTACCACCACCTGACTACTAGGAGGCTGTACACCACCTGACTACTAGGAGGCTGTACACCACCTGACTACTAGGAGGCTGTACCACCACCTGACTACTAGGAGGCTGTACACCACCTGACTAGGAGGCTGTACACCACCTGACTACTAGGAGGCTGTACACCACCTGACTACTAGGAGGCTGTACACCTGACTACTAGGAGGCTGTACACCACCTGACTACTAGGAGGCTGTACCACCACCTGACTAGGAGGCTGTACACCACCTGACTACTAGGAGGCTGTACACCACCTGACTACTAGGAGGCTGTACCACCACCTGACTACTAGGAGGCTGTATACCACCTGACTACTAGGAGGCTGTACCACCACCTGACTACTAGGAGGCTGTACACCACCTGACTAGGAGGCTGTACACCACCTGACTACTAGGAGGCTGTACACCACCTGACTACTAGGAGGCTGTACCACCACCTGACTACTAGGAGGCTGTACACCACCTGACTAGGAGGCTGTACACCACCTGACTACTAGGAGGCTGTACACCACCTGACTACTAGGAGGCTGTACCACCACCTGACTACTAGGAGGCTGTATACCACCTGACTACTAGGAGGCTGTACCACCACCTGACTACTAGGAGGCTGTACACCACCTGACTAGGAGGCTGTACACCACCTGACTACTAGGAGGCTGTACACCACCTGACTACTAGGAGGCTGTACCACCACCTGACTACTAGGAGGCTGTACACCACCTGACTAGGAGGCTGTACACCACCTGACTACTAGGAGGCTGTACACCACCTGACTACTAGGAGGCTGTACCACCACCTGACTACTAGGAGGCTGTACACCACCCGACTAGGAGGCTGTACACCACCTGACTACTAGGAGGCTGTACACCACCTGACTACTAGGAGGCTGTACCACCACCTGACTAGGAGGCTGTACACCACCTGACTAGGAGGCTGTACACCACCTGACTACTAGGAGGCTGTACCACCACCTGACTACTAGGAGGCTGTACACCACCTGACTAGGAGGCTTTACACCACCTGACTACTAGGAGGCTGTACACCACCTGACTAGGAGGCTGTACACCACCTGACTAGGAGGCTGTACACCACCTGACTACTAGGAGGCTGTACACCACCTGACTAGGAGGCTGTACACCACCTGACTACTAGGAGGCTGTACACCACCTGACTACTAGGAGGCTGTACACCACCTGACTAGGAGGCTGTACACCACCTGACTACTAGGAGGCTGTACACTACCTGACTACTAGGAGGCTGTACACCACCTGACTACTAGGAGGCTGTACCACCGCCTACGTCATCAGGCCGCGCCCCGTGTTGATGTGTTGCCGGCCATGGAGCTCATCCGCTAGTCTCTCCTTCGGCAGGTCATCGATCTCCTTATTCCAATACTCTCCTTCTGGGATCGATAACTGAACAACCGACATAAGCATGGAAACCCTACAACACATTAGATGATAAAACAATACCTATATAGGTAGTGTATGATTCCCGTCGCCTGTAATGTCCTGAGCGTCTCACGTTGTAATATGACTAACATTGATATATATATACTAACATTGAGTTATTATATATATATACATGTTTGTTCTATTGTTTAATTATACTACTCTTCCAACCCCTGTCCACTGAGTATATTACTGTATCTTATATCTTATTGTGTATGTTATATATATTGTTATTCTGCCTTGACTTGAACTAGCTTAGCATATCTCGGTAGCTTAGCATTAGTATAACTCTCATCCACTAGACTCTGTCAAGCTATCCTAGCATTAGCATATTATTTAGCATTGTTGTCATCATCCCAGTAGACTGTCTCTGTGTCAAGCTATCTTAGCATTAGCATATTATTTAGCATTGTTGTCATCATCCCAGTAGACTGTCTCTGTGTCAAGCTATCTTAGCATTAGCATATTATTTAGCATTGTTGTCATCATCCCAGTAGACTGTCTCTGTGTCAAGCTATCTTAGCATTAGCATATTATTTAGCATTGTTGTCATCATCCCAGTAGACTGTCTCTGTGTCAAGCTATCTTAGCATTAGCATATTATTTAGCATTGTTGTCATCATGGGGGCGGCAGTATAGCTCAGGAGGTAGAGCGGTAGCCTCACAACCGAAAGGAGGTTGCTGGTTCGATCCCCGGCTCCTCCTAGCAAAAACCTGTGGAGGTGTCCCTGAGGAAGACCCTAACCCTACCTGCGCCCCTCGGTATGAACAGCAACAAAGTGTATAAACAACACTAGGATAGGTTAAATGAAGAGAATATATTTCACTGTACAGGACTACAAGTACAGTACTTGTGCTGTACAGTGACACATTTGAATAATTAATTATTATTATCATCCCAGTAGACTGTCTCTGTATCAAGCTATTATTTAGCATTGTTGTCATCATCCCAGTAGACTGTCTCTGTGTCTCTCTAGGTTGGCAGCCAGAGGCACTAGGATCGGCTGGAGTGTTTGATCGCCATGAATACCAAACCACCAGCACCCAAACCCGCCCGGCGGTCTCCACGTCTCCCCCCCGACCCCTCCCCGCAGGTCTCTTAAGTCTTCTCTCTAGTTAGTAGAGAGGTTTGCATGTTGTCGTGGGCCTGGGACCCAACCTGTGTTGTGAACCATTTGGAAGTGGTTTTAGAGATAGTTAAACTGTGCAGGGTGTCGCTAGCTCACCTGTGACCTGCCTCAATGTTCCAGCCAGCCTGTATCGTTATACTGTTAACCAACCACTGGGAGGTTTGTCCTTTGGTGTGGAGAGAGAGGACTGAGATACAGACCGGTAGACCTCCTCACAACATACAACATATCTTTACTCCCCATTCCCTCTAACCCTGAGACTGACTGACACCCAGAGGTTGACAGATGGGTGGATATACTGCTCCCTGAGACTGACAGACAGGTAGATAGACTGCTTCTCTCTAACCCTGGGCCACAGACTGGTAGATAGACTGCTTCTCTCTAACCCTGGGCCACAGACAGGTAGATAGACTGCTTCTCTCTAACCCTGAGACTGACAGACTGGTAGATAGACTGCTTCTCTCTAACCCTGGGCCACAGACAGGTAGATAGACTGCTTCTCTCTAACCCTGGGCCACAGACAGGTAGATAGACTGCGGCTCTCTAACCCTGAGACTGACAGACTGGTAGATAGACTGCTTCTCTCTAACCCTGGGCCACAGACAGGTAGATAGACTGCTTCTCTCTAACCCTGAGACTGACAGACTGGTAGATAGACTGCTTCTCTCTTGCAGACGGACGGTGAGTGTGCGCATTTAGTATGTGTAGTGCGTAAATTGTGTGTTTGTGTTGTATTGTGTATGGCATTAATGGAAACAGTCAAGTGTGTGTTTCTAGGGTAACTGTGTGTGTATGTGTGTCTATTAGGAGAGGGGAGAGGAGTTGAAGAAGGCGAAGAGAAGAGGAAAGATGGACAGAAGTAAAGATGAACTTGTGAACCAACTCAAACACCTGGTAAAGACACACACACACACACACACACAGTAAACACTTAACAGGACACACTTAACAGGACATACCTGTTAGCCTGTTAAATAATATAACATATGTCGTATTTTGTGTATGTGTGTATGTGTGTGTGTGTGTGTGTGTGTGTGTGTGTGTGTGTGTGTAGGAGCTCTCCAAGCCTCTGGCCAGTGGAACAGGTTTAGTTTACAGCAAAGAATTTACTCGGTACAGCTGTCTGTGGGATGCCAGGTACCTGTCTTATTGTCCTGTCTGTCTGTGTCTGTCTGTGTCTGTCTGTGTCTGTCTGTCTCTCTATTTCTCATAATGTGTGTGTGTGTGTGTGTGTGTGTGTGTGTGGTGTGTGTGTGTGTGTGTGTGTGTGTGTGTGTGTGTGTGTGTGTGTGTGTGTGTGTGTGTGTGTGTGTGTGTGTGTGTGTGTGTGTGTGTGTGTGTGTGTGTGTGTGTGTGTGTGTGTGAGAAGTCATCCTGAGTGTCCTGACAGAGTGACGTCTATCATGGAGGAGCTGGAGAGACGCAGCCTCCTGCCTCGCTGCCTCAACCTGGAGGTCATTATCATATTTTGATATATTCACTATAAATCGTAATTTATACACATATATTCATACATATATATATGTTCATTTTATATCATATTCATATATTAATATGTTTATACATATATGAAATATTAGTAATTGATCAATGTATAGGAAACACGATGTGTGTGTCTGTTTTAGCCTCGAGAGGCCACGGAAGAGGAGCTACTGCTGCTTCATAAGTAAATTGTTATTTTATTATCTACATAATATATAATCTATGATGTGCATAATCTATGATCTTCATAATCTATGATCTATATAATGTATAATCTATATTTTTATAATCGACATAATATATTATGTTTAATCTACATAATATATACTCTTTCAAATTCAAATTCTTTGATCTTTACAATCTAGAATTGAAATAATCTAGAATCGACATAATCTTTACTGTAGTTACATCAACTTTGATCTACATAATATATATTCTACGTAATCTATGATCTACATCAGTGGTTTTCAAACGTTTTAAGGTCCTGTACCCCTCAAACATTGGACCTCCTGCTGTGTACCCCCTTCTACCTCTCATCTGATGTTACATATGAAGACTAGACAGTGTTATTAACAATTTAAGGTCCTGTACCCCTTCTACCTCTCATCTGATGTTACATATGAAGACTAGACAGTGTTATTAACTATTTAAGGTCCTGTACCCCTTCTACCTCTCATCTGATGTAACATATGAAGACTAGACAGTGTTATTAACTTTTTAAGGTCCTGTACCCCTTCTACCGCTCATCTGATGTTACATATGAAGACTAGACAGTGTTATTAACTATTTAAGGTCCTGTACCCCTTCTACCTCTCATCTGATGTTACATATGAAGACTAGACAGTGTTATTAACTATTTAGCTCTTTATTCAGCCTTGCACTGGGGGTACCACCTTACTGTGGGGGTACCACCTTACTGTGGGGGTACCCCCTTACACTGGGGGTACCACCTTACACTGGGGGTACCACCTTACTGTGGGGGTACCACCTTACACTGGGGGTACCACCTTACTGTGGGGGTACCACCTTACACTGGGGGTACCACCTTACTGTGGGGGTACCCCCTTACACTGGGGGTACCACCTTACACTGGGGGTACCACCTTACTGTGGGGGTACCCCCTTACACTGGGGGTACCACCTTACTGTGGGGGTACCACCTTACACTGGGGGTACCCCCTTACACTGGGGGTACCACCTTACACTGGGGGTACCACCTTACTGTGGGGGTACCACCTTACTGTGGGGGTACCCCCTTACACTGGGGGTACCACCTTACTGTGGGGGTACCCCCTTACACTGGGGGTACCACCTTACACTGGGGGTACCACCTTACTGTGGGGGTACCCCCTTACACTGGGGGTACCACCTTACACTGGGGGTACCACCTTACTGTGGGGGTACCCCCTTACACTGGGGGTACCACCTTACACTGGGGGTACCACCTTACTGTGGGGGTACCCCCTTACACTGGGGGTACCACCTTACACTGGGGGTACCCCCTTACACTGGGGGTACCACCTTACACTGGGGGTACCACCTTACTGTGGGGGTACCACCTTACACTGGGGGTACCACCTTACTGTGGGGGTACCCCCTTACACTGGGGGTACCACCTTACTGTGGGGGTACCCCCTTACACTGGGGGTACCACCTTACACTGGGGGTACCACCTTACTGTGGGGGTACCCCCTTACACTGGGGGTACCACCTTACTGTGGGGGTACCACCTTACACTGGGGGTACCACCTTACTGTGGGGGTACCCCCTTACACTGGGGGTACCACCTTACACTGGGGGTACCACCTTACACTGGGGGTACCACCTTACACTGGGGGTACCACCTTACTGTGGGGGTACCACCTTACACTGGGGGTACCATCTTACTCTGGGGGTACCACCTTACTGTGGGGGTACCCCCTTACACTGGGGGTACCACCTTACACTGGGGGTACCACCTTACTGTGGGGGTACCCCCTTACACTGGGGGTACCACCTTACTGTGGGGGTACCACCTTACACTGGGGGTACCACCTTACACTGGGGGTACCACCTTACTGTGGGGGTACCCCCTTACACTGGGGGTACCACCTTACTGTGGGGGTACCCCCTTACACTGGGGGTACCACCTTACTGTGGGGGTACCACCTTACACTGGGGGTACCACCTTACACTGGGGGTACCACCTTACTGTGGGGGTACCCCCTTACACTGGGGGTACCACCTTACTGTGGGGGTACCCCCTTACACTGGGGGCACACGTGGCACACTTTGGGAACCACTGATCTACATTGTGTATGATATATTATAATCCAGACCACATGAGTTATATCTCCTATTGCAAACACATATATATATAATATATATAATTCAACATATACAGTGAAATGAATAGAATACACCTGATGTTCTGTTTTTGCTGAGCTGTGTTCTGACTGATTGTTTCCCAGGAAGGAGTATGTGGATCTGATGAGGTCCACTCAGAAGATGTCAGAGAAAGAACTTCAGACTCTGTCAGAAAACTATGACTCTGTTTACATCCACCCTGTGAGTATACATATATACATATATTATAGATATACAATATATTATATACACGTGTACTGTCAACATCCAGCCTGTAAGTATACATACATTCAGTGTATGTGTGTGTATGTATATATATATATATATATATATGTGTATATATATATATATATATATATATATATATGTATATATATATATATATATATATATATATATATATATGTGTATATATATATATATATATATGTATATGTATATATATATATACAGTGCTGCTCGAAAGTATGTGAACCCCCTAGACATGGTCATTGTAATTGTACAAAAATGTAAAATAACCTTATTAAATGTATATCCAAACACCAATTTGTAAAGCAGGACTTTCCAAATAATGGACACAAACAAAGAAAAATGATGTATTTTCATTATTTATTCAAAAAAAGTGGTTTCTCCCACAAAAACTGAAAATATGACTTGTGCAAAAGTATGTGAACCCTTTTGGTTAATAGCGTGTGGCACCTCCTTTTGCAGCCATTACTGCAGTCAAACGTTTTCTATAGCCACTGACCAGTCTCTCGCATCTGCTGTGGGGGATTTTTGCCCACTCTTCCTTGCAGAACTCAGCCAGTTGAGAAAGGTTGGAGGGACATCTGGCATGTACCCCCCGCTTCAGGTCTAGCCACAACATTTCAATTGGATTGAGGTCCGGACTTTGACTTGGCCAATCCAGAGTACGAATCCTCTTTTTTCTGAACCATTCCTTGGTAGATTTGCTGGTATGTTTTGGGTCGTTGTCTTGTTGAAAAACCCATTTACGGCCCAGTTTCAACTTCCTGACTGATGGCTGGAGATTCTTATCAAGAATTTGCTGATACACTTCAGAATTCATGTTTCCCTGGATGATATGGAGTTGTCCAGGTCCAGAAGCAGAGAAGCAGCCCCATACCTTAACATTTCCACCACCATGCTTCACTGTTGGGATGAGGTTCTTTTCTTCATGTGCTGTGTTGGTTTTTCTTCAAACAAAGCGCTTACGATTATGACCAAATAATTCTATTTTGGACTCATCTGTCCAGAGAATGGACTTCCAGAAGGCCTCTGGTTTGTCCAAGTTCTCTCTGGCAAAGTTTAAACGGGCAGCTTTGTTCTTTTTGGAGAGCAGAGGCTTCCTTCTAGCAACCCTCCCATGAATGTCGTGTTGGTTCAATTTTCGTCTAATTGTAGACGCATGTACATTTACACCTGACGCTGCCAGAGAGCTCTGCAACTCTTTAGAGGTGATGTGTGGGTTGTCCTTTACCTGATTTATTATTCTACGGGTGCTTCTTGATGTTAGTTTTAATGGGCGTCCACTTCTAGGCAAAGATGCGGTCATCTTGGACGCCCTCCATTTGTAAATGATTTGCCTCACCGTGGATGGATGGAGCTGGAATCGTTTGGAGATTGTCTTGTAGCCTTCTCTAGACTGATGGGCTGTCAGTACCATTTTCTTGATTTCCTCGGGTATCTCCTTTCCTCTTGGCATGGTTGATTCGTATGGGTACACCCTGGCACTGCAGTCGTTTGGTTGTTTTTCTCTCTCTTTTAATCTGTGTTGTCCAACCCTTTTCCTAATGATGTCTCATTTGATTGGTTTGCTTAATTGACTAATTAAGCACCCAAAAGTGTTTCACCTGAATCTGTTACCTCCTTGACTTTACCAATACAGCTGGGGGTTCACTTACTTTTGCACATCCACTAATTCCATGTTTCATGTATTTTTTTGGCTACTCACACAATTCCCTCTAAAAAAGTACATGGAACTGTTAAACATAAACCTGACATTTCATATATGTAAAACTTGTGATGATAAAATAGGAAAATCATGGTAAAACAACAGAAAACTCTTAACTGTTCAAGGGGTTCACATACTTTTGAGCAGCACTGTATATATATATATGTATATATATATATATATATATATATATATATATATATATATATTATACACATATATACTGTCTACATCCAGCCTGTTAGTATACATGTATTATATATATTATATGCAAATCCAGCCTGTAAATATACATATATATTACAGTTCTTAGGACTTTCACACAACCCAGTCCGGGGGCATATGTGTTAATTGTTAGCATGCTCTCGGGTAGTGCTAGCGCTGCGGTGCTGTTCCACTGAAACTCTGCCCAATGTTCAAACCACCTTTTGAGTTGAATGATCGTTTGAAGTCCTCCATGCTCTCTGTGGGTCTTAGTTGTTCCAAAGACAGCACTCACACCGCCCACGCTATAACTTCCAACACTGCTTCAAACCTTTATCCATTACCACCACCCATCTCATCAAACCTTTATACATAGCCACTATAAATATCAAACCATTGTCCATTACCACCACCCATCTCATCAAACCTTTATCCATAGCCACTATAAATATCAAACCATTATCCATTACCACCACCCATCTCATCAAACCTTTATCCATAGCCACTATAAATATCAAACCTTTATCCATTACCACCACCCATCTCATCAAACCTTTATCCATAGCCACTATAAATATCAAACCATTATCCATTACCACCACCCATCTCATCAAACCTTTATCCATAGCCACTATAAATATCAAACCATTATCCATTACCACCACCCATCTCATCAAACCTTTATCCATAGCCACTATAAATATCAAACCATTATCCATTACCACCACCCATCTCATCAAACCTTTATCCATAGCCACTATAAATATCAAACCTTTATCCATTACCACCACCCATCTCATCAAACCTTTATCCATAGCCACTATAAATATCAAACCATTATCCATTACCACCACCCATCTCATCAAACCTTTATCCATAGCCACTATAAATATCAAACCATTATCCATTACCACCACCCATCTCATCAAACCTTTATCCATAGCCACTATAAATATCAAACCATTATCCATTACCACCACCCACCATCATATCAAACATTTATCCATTAACTTCCATCACATCAAACCTTTATCCATAACCACTATAAATATCAAACCTTTATCCATGATCACATCTTATCAAACCGTTATCCATTACCACCAGCAAATCCAACCTTTATCCATTACCACCATAAATATCAAACCTTTATCTATAACCACCCATCTTATCAAACCGTTATCCATTACCACCAATCTCATCAAACCCTAAACCATTACCACCATAAATCTCAAACCTTTATCCATTACCACCATCTTCTATAACTCATGAGTAAGTGCTGTGTGAAGATAGTCTGTGTCTCTGCTGGTACCCACTGGGGCCGCTGTGGGGCCGTGGCCCACTGGGGCCGCTGTGGGGCCGTGGCCCACTGGGGCCGCTGTGGGGCCGTGGCCCACTGGGGCCGCTGTGGGGCCGTGGCCCACTGGGGCCGCTGTGGGGCCGTGGCCCACTGGGGCCGCTGTGGGGCCGTGGCCCACTGGGGCCGTGGCCCACTGGGTTACAGACACACAGCCTGGAACGTATGGGAGGACTTCAAAGGATCATCACACTGAAGGTGGACCACAGATCGGCAGACAAAACATCCTGTTTATTAAAGTGTGTGTGTGTGTGTGTGTGTGTGTGTGTGTGTACAGGAGTCCTTCCGTGTAGCAACCCTGGCGGTGGGCTCTCTCCTGCAGCTGGTTGACAAGGTCATGACCTCTGAACTTAGGAATGGATTCTCTGTTGCTAGGTAATGAGATGGATCAAATGTATTACCCAGTAGTCAAGTATCCCACAAATTTAACCAGACCAGTATAACCAGACCAGTATAACCAGTCCAGTATAACCAGTATAACCAGACCAGTATAACCAGTATAACCAGACCAGTATAACCAGTATAACCAGACCAGTATAACCAGTATAACCAGACCAGTATAACCAGACCAGTATAACCAGTATACCTAGACCAGTATAACCAGTATAACCAGACCAGTATAACCAGACCAGTATAACCAGTATACCTAGACCAGTATAACCAGTATAACCAGACCAGTATAACCAGACCAGTATAACCAGACCAGTATAACCAGTATACCTAGACCAGTATAACCAGTATAACCAGACCAGTATAACCAGACCAGTATAACCAGACCAGTATAACCAGTATAACCAGACCAGTATAACCAGTATAACCAGAGTGTTATTTTGCAGACCTCCTGGGCACCACGCCCAGCATGACCAGGCTAACGGTTACAGTCTGTTTAACAACATTGCCATAGCAACACGCTACGCTCAGAGACGACACAGAGTGTCACGGTAAACACACACACACACACACACACACACACACACACACACACACACACACACACACACACACACACACACACACCACATACAAAATGTGTATACAATTTGTCTGTATAATGTGTCTAGTCATGTCATACAGTATATACAAAATCTATATATATATGCAAAATGTATATTTTATAAATAAATGTGTATATATATATATATAGTGTGTGTATATATATATAGTGTGTGTGTATATATATATATAGTATAAACAGCCTAGAGCACGGTGACAGCGCCGTCCAAACCCAATGAATGAAGAACAGCAGCCAGTAGAGCTCAGTGAGACCCCACCTGGAGGGGAGGGGAACAGCACCTTCCCCTCCCCCTCACATCTTGGGAGGTGGGCTCAGACAGGCCCACAACCAGACCAGGTCCAAAGTTCACTTCCTTATCCATTATCTCTATTCATTATAAGTAAGGGTTTTACTGTCCAATAGCACCATGGTGGATTACAATAAATCATTCCTTCCTTGTTAGTTGCACCATTTGTTTTCAGTTCTTAGAAATGGGTCAGATCTTGTAGAGCCTGACTATGTGAAGGCGTAACCTGTAATGCATATCTGTGTGTTGCTCTGGACTAGTCCAGAACATAGGAGTGATCTTGGGACTAGTCCAGAACATAGGAGTGATCTTGGGACTAGTCCAGAACATAGGAGTGATCTTGGGACTAGTCCAGAACATAGGAGTGATCTTGGGACTAGTCCAGAACATAGGAGTGATCTTGGGACTAGTCCAGAACATAGGAGTGATCTTGGGACTAGTCCAGAACATAGGAGTGATCTAGTTTTGTATTATATATTTAATATAATATGTGTATATAATGTCTGCAGGGTGTTGGTGGTGGACTGGGACGTCCACCATGGTCAGGGAATCCAGTATGCCTTCCAGGAAGACCCTAGGTAGGAGAACCGCTCCTCCTCTCTCCTCCTCTGTCCTCCTCCTCCTCTCTCCTCCTCTCTCCTCCTCTGTCCTCCTCTCTCCTCCTCTCTCCTCCTCTGTCCTCCTCTCTCCTCCTCTGTCCTCATCTCTCCTCCTCTGTCCTCCTCTCTCCTCCTCTCTCCTCCTCTGTCCTCATCTCTCCTCCTCTCTCCTCCTCTGTCCTCATCTCTCCTCCTCTCTCTCCTCCTCTGTCCTCATCTCTCCTCCTCTGTCCTCATCTCTCCTCCTCTCTCATCCTCTCTCCTCCTCTGTCCTCCTCTCTCCTCCTCTGTCCTCATCTCTCCTCCTCTGTCCTCATCTCTCCTCCTCTCTCCTCCTCTGTCCTCATCTCTCCTCCTCTGTCCTCATCTCTCCTCCTCTCTCCTCCTCTGTCCTCCTCTCTCCTCTCTCCTCATCTCTCCTCATCTCTCCTCCTCTCTCCTCCTCTCTCCTCCTCTCTCCTCCTCTGTCCTCCTCTGTCCTCCTCTCTCCTCCTCTCTCCTCCTCTGTCCTCCTCTCTCCTCCTCTGTCCTCCTCTGTCCTCCTCTCTCCTCCTCTGTCCTCCTCTCTCCTCCTCTCTCCTCCTCTCTCCTCCTCTGTCCTCATCTCTCCTCCACTGTCCTCATCTCTCCTCTCTCCTCATCTCTCCTCCTCTCTCATCATCTCTCCTAATCTCTCCTCCTCTCTCCTCATCTCTCCCCCTCTCTCCTCCTCTCTCCTCTCTCCTCCTCTCTCCTCCTCTCTCCTCCTCTGTCCTCCTCTGTCCTCGTCTCTCCTCCTCTCTCCTCCACTCCTCCTCCTCTCTCCTCCTCTGTCCTCGTCTCTCCTCCTCTCTCCTCCACTCCTCCTCCTCTCTCCTCCTCTGTCCTCCTCTCTCCTCCTCTGTCCTCATCTCTCCTCCTTTCTTATCCACTCCTCCTCTCTTCTCATGTCTCCTCCACTACTCCTCTCTTTTTCCTATTATTATGTATTGTATTAATGGGTATTATTGTGTGTGTGTGTGTGTGTGTGTGTGTGTGTGTGTGTGTGTGTGTGTGTGTGTGTGTGTGTGTGTGTGTGTGTGTGTGTGTGTGTGTGTGTGTGTGTGTGTGTGTGTGTGTGTGTGTGTGTGTGTGTGTGTGTGTGTGTGTGTGTGTGTGTAGTGTTGTGTATTTCTCGGTGCACAGGTATGAACACGGCGGGTTCTGGCCCCACCTGCAGGACTCTGACAGCGCTGCAGCCGGATCAGGTCCTGGTCTGGGATACACCATCAACCTGCCCTGGAACAAGGTCCTGTCTGTTTCTATGGATTGTTTTATTGTTTATATTGTATGTTATGTTAGTAATAATGTGTGTATAACTGAATATTGATAATATTATGCTTGTATGTATATAATATATATTATTGTGTGTTTCTACAGACTGGGATGAGTGATGCTGATTATATTGCTGCCTTTCAACAACTACTGCTACCTGTAGCATACGAGGTAACACTTACCTGTAACACAAACCTGTATCAGGTAACGCACCTGTACCAAGTAACACAAACCTGTATCAGGTAACGCACCTGTACCAGGTAACACAAACCTGTATCAGGTAACGCACCTGTACCAAGTAACACAAACCTGTATCAGGTAACGCACCTGTACCAAGTAACACAAACCTGTAGCAGTTATTGCACCTGTACCAGGTAACACATACCTGTAGCAGGTTCCATACAACTGTAGCAGGTTCCATGCACCGGTAGAAACTAATGCAAGGGTAGCAGGTAACACATACCACCTGAAGCAGGTAACACATACCACCTGAAGCAGGTAACACATACCACCTGAAGCAGGTAACACATACCACCTGAAGCAGGTAACACATACCACCTGAAGCAGGTAACACATACCACCTGAAGCAGGTAACACATACCACCTGAAGCAGGTAACACATACCACCTGAAGCAGGTAACACATACCACCTGAAGCAGGTAACACATACCACCTGAAGCAGGTAACACATACCACCTGAAGCAGGTAATCCATGTGAAGCAGGTAACACACACCTGTAGCAGGTAACAGACACCTGTAGCAGGTAACACACACTTGTAACAGGTAGCGCACCTCTACCAGATAACATGCACCTGTGACGGGTAATTCACCTGTAACAGGTAATTCACCTGTAGCATAACAGGTCACTCATATTATACACACAACTATTTGTGTGTGTGTGTGTGTGTGTGTGTGTGTGTAGTTCCAGCCCCAGCTGGTCCTGGTAGCAGCTGGGTTTGACTGTGTCCTGGGAGACCCCAAGGTAAACAAGCTGTTGATCAATGATCAATCAATAATTCTCATTTATATACATCTATACACATGCTTGTTAATACATGGACCCAATGTGTGTTCCAGGGGGAGATGAACGCCACTCCCCCGTGCTTCTCACTTCTGACCCGTATGCTGATGGGTTTGGCTGAGGGGAGGGTCATCCTGGCTCTGGAGGTACGTGTACGTGTGTGTGTGTGTGTGTGTGTGAGAGAGAGAGAGACTGCAGGATCAGAAGTTCTGATCCTGCAGTCCTGTATGAATATATTAATAATTGAATATTAACTACTTTTGGCCGTAGACTAGTGTTAGGCAGCCATTAATTCAACTACACAGTTAATTACAGCTGGTAACTACCTATATCTATGTCTCTATATTGTTAATCAACCTGACTGTGTGTGTGTGTGTAGGGAGGTTATAACCTGCGGTCGACAGCAGAGGGCGCTGCAGCCTGTCTCAGCTCTCTCCTGGGTGACCCCTGCCCCCCCCTCTCCTCCTCTGCTCCTTCTCTCAGGTATACACTGGCGTTAGCATTAATTACACCAGCATTAGCAATATGACTATAGAATCACCATTATGACACTAGCATTGGTCATACCATCATTGTCCAATAAAAGAGCTGGTTGAAATATGTTTGTATATGTGGAGCTAAATATGGAACAATTTACTCACTAGACTAGCTGCAGGGATTGCAATCTAGCATCACAAGCTACCAGAGGACTGTCAAAGCTACTGAGCTAGCGGGAGTCTCTATGACTCTATGGTTTCTGGGTAGTGTAGTTATGTTTCTGGAAATGCAGTAAATGTTCGAAATTCATTTGAAATGCATTAGTGTGTATGTGATGCAGTTTGTAGCACATACCGTATATTCAACGTTTAGTTCCTACGATGCATGATCTCATAATATACTATATACTGTAATATATACTACTGTATCGCTGGGATCCGCTCGATAATTATCATAGAATTGTTCTTGTTTTTGTTGTCTGCTGGTTCTCTCTCTCTCTCTCTCTCTCTCTCTCTCTCTCTCTCTCTCGCTGTCTCGCTGTCTCGCTGTCTCCCGTTCTATTACCTATATGTCTTATTAACTCTCTCTCTCTCGCTCTCTCTCTCGCTCTCTCTCTCTCTCTCTCTCTCTCTCTCGCTCTCTCTCTCGCTCTCTCGCTCTCTCTCTCTCTCTCCCAGTGCTCTGAAGTCGATCTCTGAGACCATCTCTGTTCACTATCCTCACTGGAGCCGCCTGCAAGTCCTGGGTACGCACACACGCACGCACTCACACTCACGCACGCGCTCACACGCACGCGCTCACACTCACACAAACACACACACACTCACTCACTCACACACACACTCACTCACTCACTCACTCACACACACTCACTCACTCACTCACACACACTCACACACACACTCACACACATGTACATGCTCACATGCCATGTGAATCATCATGTTACTAGAAGTGTATTTTCTGTTTCAGAGGGTGGCCCATTGGCGGATGATGATGTCATCAGACACACAGCCAATGAGGAGCAGGTGGGACGTACCAGCCCCTCCCCCCCGGATGATGATGTCATCAGACACACAGCCAATGAGGAGCAGGTGGGACGTACCAGCCCCTCCCCCCCGGATGATGATGTCATCAGACACACAGCCAATGAGGAGCAGGTGGGACGGACCAGCCCCTCCCCCCCGGATGATGATGTCATCAGACACACAGCCAATGAGGAGCAGGTGGGACGGACCAGCCCCTCCCCCCCGGATGTCATGACGACGGGCCTGGTGTACGATGAGAGGATGATGGAGCACCTGAACCTCTGGGACAGGTAAATACTACTTATATTATATGTACTACTATTATAGAAATACTACTACTATTATAAACACCAGTGGTGAAGCGTCAGGGCCTTCAAGGTATTCAGAGAAGACCCTGGAACTCTCAGATGAAACCAAAACAATCTAATAAATTGTATTAATAAAGTAATACAATTTAATAAAATGTAATACAATTTAATAAAATGACTAAATGAGAATGGTATCTGTGTTATCTGTTATATTACAGTTACGTTGATTTGTTTGTCTTTCTCGGTCCATGCACGACGCATTTGAGTGGTTTTGTGTTGGAAAAAAGTTCAACCAATCAGATATTTTTCTGGGTTGCTGGGAAGAATATCCATCAACCAAAGTATTCCCGATGACTTTGGCCCTTAGACTGAATGAGAGCGTACGTTTGGATTGACAATTTGATCAACCAATCATATAGTGATTTGTAGCCAATGGGCGTATTCTTTCAGATTTCCCCACAGCTCAATAGGGAGCTAGAAGGTCTACTGGCTGGAGCGAGAGTGGATCTAGCGTAGTGCTACGTTGTTTCTACGTAGGATTTTACGTCAAAATGGCAACAGGTGAAGATGATGTCGTTGCGGATTTATTGTCGGAACCATTTTCAAGACGACCATTCAATGTAAAGATGGACATTATTAAAAAGGCCGTCCAACGCCTGACAATCTTGAGCTGAATCAAGTTGTTAAAGCAGGCTATGTTCGCCATTTTCAGGCTAGCAACTGGGAAAGATCCCCGTGGCTAACAGGCTCTGCTAGCCACAAGAGGCTCTACTGCTGGGAGTGTTGCTGTTTGGGACCGACCAGAGGGCAGGGAATTGGAAAGGCAACTTATTTTGGATCTGAAAAGCGATCATCTTTATGACCTGATGGTGGTCGAACAATTGATCCAGAAGGACAGGAGAATGGATTTGGTCTTTAAGTGAACATCATTGGTGAGTGAGACTCAGCAGGGGTTCCCAAAGTGGGGGTATTATGTAAGTCTGTTTAATATGTAAGGGTGACGAATAAAGGAATTCTGATTCCGACAGATTCACGACTATCATTTGCAGCTGGAAAAAAAGCCACACACAATTTTCGCGATCACGATTACCCACCCCCCCTTGGACTTCACGTTGGACCTCCCCCCCCCCCCCCTTGGACTTCACGATGTTCTCGATGGTGAAGCTCTGTGCACACGTTGTTTTTAATGTTCCAGTCCCTCCGGTGATAGTGGGGGGGTCGCGGGCTGAAAAGTTGGGGAACTCCTGGTCTACAGAAGGTCCAGTTGTGACAGACACGCTTCGCCACTGATAAACACTACTATTATATAAATACTACTACTATTATAAACACTACTATTATATAAATACTACTTATATTATATACACTACTATTATATAAATACTACTACTATTATAAACACTGCTATTATAGAAATACTACTTATATTATATGCACTACTATTATAGAAATACTACTACTATTATAACCACTACTATTATATAAATACTACTTATATTATATACACTACTATTATATAAATACTACTACTATTATAAACACTGCTATTATAGAAATACTACTTATATTATATACACTACTATTATAGAAATACTACTATTATAAACACTACTATTATAGAAATACTACTTATATTATATACACTACTATTATAGAAATACTACTACTATTATAAACACTACTATTATGGAAATACTACAACTATTTTATACACTACTATTAGAAATACTACCTTGACATATTTCGGAAATTATATAAAATAAACCTGAATCTCTACAGTTGATATCTTCAAGTATAACATATATATATATATACATATAATATATGTAGAAAGTTAAACATGTGATGATTTCTTAAATGTTTGAACAAAGTTTAAAAATGTACACATTTGTCATGTTTTAAAGGTATAATTAACAAACAACAACAAATCGTGAGGATTGAATCCTCTTTATTGGTCACATACATGAAGACATACAGTGAAACGTGTTCTCTGCATTTAACCCATCCTAGTATTAGGAGCAGGGGGCAGCTATTCATACAGCGCCCGGGGAGCAGTTAGGGTTAGGGTCTTCCTCAAGGACACCTCGACAGTTTTTGCTAGGAGGAGCCGGGGATCGAACCAGCAACCTTCCGGTTGTGAGGCGACCGCTCTACCTCCTGAGCTAGACTGCCGCCCGAAAAGGAATAAATTATATCAAAAATAGATATTTATAAATTGCGCACGGTTCCAAGACCAGAGGAACATTTTAAACTTTGAACAGTTTCTAAGACCAAAAAACACAACATAGATTTAAACATGAGACTAAGACCAAAACACAACATATAACTAAACATGAGACTAAGACCAAAAGACAACATATAACTAAACATGAGACTAAGACCAAAATACACAACATAGAACTAAACATGAGACTAAGACCAAAAGACAACATAGAACTATGTGCCACTGTATATGTGTCTCTCTCTATAGTAACTATATGTCTCTCTCTATAGTAACTATATGTCTCTCTCTATAGTAACTATATGTCTCTCTCTCTATAGTAACTATATGTCTCTCTCTATAGTAACTATATGTCTCTCTCTATAGTAACTATATGTCTCTCTCTCTATAGTAACTATATGTCTCTCTCTATAGTAACTATATGTCTCTCTCTATAGTAACTATATGTCTCTCTCTCTATAGTAACTATATGTCTCTCTCTATAGTAACTATATGTCTCTCTCTATAGTAACTATATGTCTCTCTCTCTCTATAGTAACTATATGTCTCTCTATAGTAACTATATGTCTCTCTCTATAGTAACTATATGTCTCTCTCTATAGTAACTATATGTCTCTCTCTATAGTAACTATATGTCTCTCTCTCTCTATAGTAACTATATGTCTCTCTCTATATAGTAACGGTGTCTTTCTCTCTCTATAGTAACTATATGTCTCTCTCTCTATAGTAACTATATGTCTCTCTCTATAGTAACTATGTGTCTCTCTATAGTAACTATATGTCTCTCTCTATAGTAACTGTGTCTCTCTCTATAGTAACTATATGTCTCTCTCTATAGTAACTATGTGTCTCTCTATAGTAACTATATGTCTCTCTCTATAGTAACTATATGTCTCTCTCTCTATAGTAACTATATGTCTCTCTCTCTCTATAGTAACTATATGTCTCTCTCTATAGTAACTATATGTCTCTCTCTATAGTAACTATATGTCTCTCTCTATAGTAACTATATGTCTCTCTCTATAGTAACTGTGTCTCTCTCTCTCTATAGTAACTATATGTCTCTCTCTATAGTAACTATATGTCTCTCTCTATAGTAACCATATGTCTCTCTCTCTCTCTCTATAGTAACTATATGTCTCTCTATAGTAACTATATGTCTCTCTCTCTCTATAGTAACTATATGTCTCTCTATAGTAACTATATGTCTCTCTCTATAGTAACTATATGTCTCTCTCTCTATAGTAACTATATGTCTCTCTCTATAGTAACTATATGTCTCTCTCTATAGTAACTATATGTCTCTCTCTCTCTATAGTAACTATATGTCTCTCTCTCTCTATAGTAACTATATGTCTCTCTCTCTATAGTAACTATGTGTCTCTCTCTATAGTAACTATATGTCTCTCTCTCTCTATAGTAACTATATGTCTCTCTCTCTCTATAGTAACTATGTGTCTCTCTCTATAGTAACTATATGTCTCTCTCTCTCTATAGTAACTATATGTCTCTCTCTATAGTAACTATATGTCTCTCTCTATAGTAACTATATGTCTCTCTCTCTCTATAGTAACTATATGTCTCTCTCTCTCTATAGTAACTATATGTCTCTCTCTATAGTAACTATATGTCTCTCTCTATAGTAACTATATGTCTCTCTATAGTAACTATATGTCTCTCTCTCTCTATAGTAACTATATGTCTCTCTCTATAGTAACTATATGTCTCTCTCTCTCTCTATAGTAACTATATGTCTCTCTCTCTCTATAGTAACTATATGTCTCTCTCTATAGTAACTATATGTCTCTCTCTCTCTATAGTAACTATATGTCTCTCTCTCTATAGTAACTATATGTCTCTCTCTATAGTAACTATATGTCTCTCTCTCTCTATAGTAACTATATGTCTCTCTCTATAGTAACTATATGTCTCTCTCTCTATAGTAACTATGTCTCTCTCTCTCTATAGTAACTCTATGTCTCTCTCTCTATAGTAACTCTATGTCTCTCTCTATAGTAACTATGTCTCTCTATAGTAACTATATGTCTCTCTCTATAGTAACTATATGTCTCTCTCTCTATAGTAACTATATGTCTCTCTCTCTATAGTAACTATATGTCTCTCTCTCTATAGTAACTATGTGTCTCTCTCTCTCTCTATAGTAACTATATGTCTCTCTCTATAGTAACTATATGTCTCTCTCTCTATAGTAACTATGTGTCTCTCTCTCTCTATAGTAACTATGTGTCTCTCTCTATAGTAACTGTGTCTCTCTCTCTCTCTCTATAGTAACTATATGTCTCTCTCTATAGTAACTATATGTCTCTCTCTATAGTAACTATATGTCTCTCTCTCTCTCTATAGTAACTATATGTCTCTCTCTATAGTAACTATATGTCTCTCTCTCTCTATAGTAACTATATGTCTCTCTCTATAGTAACTATATGTCTCTCTCTCTCTATAGTAACTATATGTCTCTCTCTCTCTCTCCAGCCACCACCCTGAGCAGCCGCAGCGGATCGCTAAAATCTTCTCCAAACACGTCGACCTGGGATTGGTGGACCGTTGCCAACGGATACCAGCCCGCCGAGCAACGGAGGAGGAACTGGCCATGTGCCACAGGTAGAGATATATAGAGAGATATGTTTCATAGCACTACATAGCACCACTTCAGGGTTATACCCGACCACTTCCGGGATTGAATCCAAATATATATACAGATAATGTGCACATCCCTAATATATATATATATGTGTGTGTGTGTGTGTGTATTTCCACAAATTCTGGCATTTCCATGCACAACCATATCTAGAGTTCACATAAAAAGAGAACACATCCAGTAAGCGGTCGTTCTCTGGGTGAAAACACCTTGTTGATAGCAGAGGTCAGAGGAGAACGGCCAGACTGGTGGGAGCTGATAGAAAGGAAACATTAACTCAAATTGGACAATAGAAGACTGGAAGACTTGTCTCGCTGAGGGGCCCTTGTGGCCGATCTACACGGTCACGGCTCTTCTCTGTCCCGTGGCCCCAATTTGGTGGAACAAACTCCCCACGGAGGTCACGACTGCAGAGTCACTGCCCGTCTTCCACCGCAGGCTGAAAACCCATCTCTTCAGGACACACTTCCCTGGATCCTTCCTTGTAGCGCTAAGTGAATTATCTAAGTAGATTACATATTATAGATAGGTAGATATTGTTATATATTGTTTGCCAACTTATTGTACTTTTCCCTTACGGTACTTTTACCTGAACTTATTGTACTTCTACCTGAGCACTGGTTCAGTTCTTCAGAGCACTGGTTCAGTTCTTCAGAGCACTGGTTCAGTTCTTCAGAGCACTGGTTCAGTTCTTCAGAGCACTGGTTCTTCAGAGCACTGGTTCAGTTCTTCAGAGCACTGGTTCAGTTCTTCAGAGCACTGGTTCTTCAGAGCACTGGTTCAGTTCTTCAGAGCACTGGTTCAGTTCTTCAGAGCACTGGTTCTTCAGAGCACTGGTTCAGTTCTTCAGAGCACTGGTTCAGAGACTTGTTAGAAGTGAAATGCACTTCTGGTGACGAGTTGTGCTCCTACCTTCCTTTGTTGAAACACACTATTGTAAGTCGCTTTGGATAAAAGCGTCTGCTAAGTTACTGTAATGTAATGTTGTCTGATGAGTTGATTTCTGCTGTAACATTCACAAATGGTCCGAATTTGGCATAAACAACATGTAAGCATGGGTCAGTCCTGTATCAAGGGTTCAGGCTGCTGCTGGTGTAGTGGTGTGGGGGTGTTGTCTTGGCCCACTTTAGGCCCCGTAGTACCAACCCAGCATAGTCTAAACTCCCTTTATGACCACAGTGGACCCATTTTCTAATGGCTTCTTCCAGCATGATAACACGCCGTGTCACAAAGCTCACATCATCTCCACTGGTTTGTTGAACATGACGATGAGTTCACTCTATTCAAGTGGCCTCCAGCCACCAGACCTCAATCCAATAGAGCACCTTAAGGATGTGGAGGAACGGGAGAATCTGCAGCACTATATATATATATATATATATATATATATATATATATATATATATATATATATATATATTAACATTTGTATATAATATGATATGTGTGTTGTGTTATAGTAAGGACCATATTGAAGACATGAAGAGGACGGCAGCCATGAAGCCCAGGGATCTCCACCGCTTGGCGTCGGACTATAACTCCGTGTTCCTCAGCCAGCAGAGCTACAGCGCCGCCCTGCTGGCTGCTGGGGCCGCCTGCAACGCTGCCCACAGCATCCTCACTGGACAGGTCCACACCCTGCTACAATACACCACTACACACTACACTACACTACTACACACTACACTACACTACTACACACTACACTACACTACTACAAACTACACTACACTACTACACACTACTACACACTACACTACACTACTACACACTACACTACACTACTACACACTACACTACTACACACTACACTACTACACACTACTACACACTACACTACACTACTACACACTACACTACACTACTACACACTACTACACTACTACACACTACACTACTAAACACTACTACACACTACACTACTACACACTACACTACACTACAACACACTACACTACTACACACTACACTACTACACACTACACTACACTACTACACACTACACTACTACACACTACACTACACTACTACACACTACACTACTACACACTACACTACTACACACTACACTACACTACACTACTACACACTACACTACACTACTACACACTACACTACACTACTACACACTACACTACTACACACTACACTACACTACACTACTACACTACACTACTACACACTACACTACACTACTACACACTACACTACACTACTACACACTACACTACACTACTACACACTACACTACACTACACTACTACACTACACTACTACACACTACACTACACTACTACACACTACACTACACTACTACACACTACACACTACACTACTACACACTACACTACACTACTACACACTACTACACACTACACTACACTACTACACACTACACTACACTACTACACACTACACTACACTACACTACTACACACTACTACACTACTACACACTACTACACACTACACTACACTACTACACACTACACTACTACACACTACACTACACTACTACACACTACACTACTACACATTACTACACACTACACTACTACACACTACACTACACTACACTACTACACACTACACTACACTACTACACACTACACTACTACACACTACACTACACTACTACACACTACACTACACTACTACACACTACACTACACTACTACACACTACACTACAACACACTACACTACTGCACACTACACTACACTACTACACACTACACTACAACACACTACTCTACTACACACTACACTACACTACTACACACTACACTACACACTACACTACACTACTACACACTACACTACACTACACTACACTACTACACACTACACTACACTACTACACACTACACTACACTACTACACACTACGCTACACTACTACACACTACACACTACACTACACTACTACACACTACACTACACTACTACACACTGCACTACTACACACTACACTACTACACACTACACTACACTACTACACACTACACTACTACACACTACACTACTACACACTACACTACACTACTACACACTACACTACACTACTACACACTACACTACTACACACTACACTACTACACACTACACTGCACTACTACACACTACACTGCACTACACTACACTACACTACACTACACTACTACACTACTACACACTACACTACTACACTACTACACACTACACTACTACACACTACACTACACACTACACTACACTACTACACACTACACTACACTACTACACACTACACTACACTACACTACTACTACTACTACTACTACACACTACACTACACTACTACACTACACTACTACACACTACACTGCACTACTACACACTACACTGCACTACTACACACTACACTACACTACTACACACTACACTACACTACTACACACTACACTACACTACTACACACTGCACTAGGCTAAGACTGCACTACACTATCACTACACAAGCACTGCACTACACTACTACACTACACTACACACTGCACTTCTACAAACTACACTAAACTACTACACACTACACTACTACACACTGCACTACTACATACTACACTAAACTACTACACACTACACTACTACACACTGCACTACTACATACTACACTAAACTACTACACACTACACTACTACACACTGCACTACTACATACTACACTAAACTACTACACACTACTACACACTACACTAGGCTAAGACTGCACTACACTAACACTGCTCTAACAATACAGTACACTACAATCAGGTGTAGACTAAGTTCCTTTGTTCACTCATCCATGCAAAACATTAAAGTAATGCTGATGGTGCCAGAATATGGACACACCCTTGGGCTATCAGTATAATCACTATTGTTATAACTGTTTATATAAATATACAGCTTTAAGGTTTTTGTCAGTTTCTGATGGAAAGTAGTGGGGCAAAGTTTTTGTATCCCAACGGTCATTTTGGTAGAGTTGTATTTTTTATCGCTCTGGGCTTTTCAAACACAGATACACAGACAAACTCATCTCTCTCTCTCTCCCTCTCCCCTCCCTCCCTCCAGGTGTGTAATGCAGTGGCGATCGTCCGCCCCCCGGGTCACCATGCAGAGAGAGAGACAGCGTGTGGTTTCTGTCTGTTTAACACCTGCGCTGTGGCAGCACGGTACGCCCAGTCCATTACCCACAATGCCCCGCTGCGCGTCCTCATTCTGGACTGGGATGTTCACCATGGCAACGGCACTCAGCACATCTTCGAGGAGGATGACAGGTGAGAAAGAGCATACTCACACTCCCTAGCATCAGCTAATGGCTATAAAGATAGACCAGATGAATGACTAGCCATATTAGCTTCAGGTAACAGCTATGCTAACATATTTAAATGACATGTTGGCGGGAGCAAGCAGCTAACAGACATGACTGGAGCCAACACCCATGCTAACAGCTATGCTAATGGTCTCTCCCTCTCACTAGCATCCTCTACATCTCCCTCCATCGCTATGACAACGGGACCTTCTTCCCATTCTCTGAGGACGCTGACTGTGATAGGGTGGGCGTGGGCAAGGGGGCGGGGTTTAACGTCAACATTCCCTTGAATGGCGGACGAATGGGAGACTCCGACTACCTGGCAGCGTTTCATCACATAGTCCTGCCCATCGCTACGGAGGTACACACACACACACACACAGGTCTCTATGGTCTAGTTTAACCAGGTCTCTATGGTCTAGTTTAACCAGGTCTCTATGGTCTAGTTTAACCAGGTCTCTATGGTCTAGTTTAACCAGGTCTCTATGGTCTAGTTTAACCAGGTCTCTATGGTCTAGTTTAACCAGGTCTCGATGGTCTAGTTTAACCCAGGTCCCTATGGTCTAGTTTAACAAGGTCTCTATGGTCTAGTTTAACCAGGTCTCTTTGGTCTAGTTTAACAAGGTCTCTATGGTCTAGTTTAACCAGGTCTCTTTGGTCTAGTTTAACCCAGGTCTCTGTGGTCTAGTTTAACCAGGTCTCGATGGTCTAGTTTAACAAGGTCTCTATGGTGTAGTTTAACCAGGTCTCTTTGGTCTAGTTTAACCCAGGTCCCTATGGTCTAGTTTAACAAGGTCTCTATGGTCTAGTTTAACCAGGTCTCTTTGGTCTAGTTTAACCCAGGTCCCTATGGTCTAGTTTAACAAGGTCTCTGTGGTCTAGTTTAACCAGGTCTCTGTGGTCTAGTTTAACCAGGTCTCGATGGTCTAGTTTAACCCAGGTCTCTATGGTCTAGTTTAACCAGGTCTCTATGGTCTAGTTTAACCAGGTCTCGATGGTCTAGTTTAACCCAGGTCTCTATGGTCTAGTTTAACCAGGTCTCTATGGTCTAGTTTAACCAGGTCTCTATGGTCTAGTTTAACCAGGTCTCGATGGTCTAGTTTAACCCAGGTCTCTGTGGTCTAGTTTAACCAGGTCTCGATGGTCTAGTTTAACCAGGTCTTTATGGTCTAGTTCAACCCAGGTCTGGTCCTGGTCTCGGCTGGTTTTGACGCGGCTCGGGGTGACCCTTTAGGAGGGTACAATGTGACCCCTGAGGGATACGCCCACCTCACCCACCTGCTCTCCTCATTGGCTGGAGGAAAAGTACTCATCGTCCTGGAGGTATGATATCATTCTTTCTTCAATATGAGGTCTCTAACCGACCTCACATGTCTGTCATCAGTGAGCATGACAACAGCTCTGTTACTGCAATGATCAGCCATCAGCACTAGAGGGCGCTAGCGTGTGGTGGTCTCTTTATACACATTCACTTTCTTGACCCCAACTCAGTTTATTTCTTGTTTTATTGTCCATTATTTATACATGTAGATCAATAAAATCTTACATTCTTCAAAATTCTTCCACCAATCAAACTGAAACGTGCTTCAAAGGAAAGATTTACATCCCTAGTGTGTCTCTCTCTCGCGCGCTTGCAGTCTCTCTCTCTCTCACTCAAAATTCTATTTAATTGAAGGATGCAGTTTAAGTATAAATAAGATTAAGTATAAATAAGATTAAGTATAAATAAGATTAAGTATAAATAAGTGTAAACACTGCAACAATTTACATTTACACTTACATTTAGGGCATTTGGCAGACGCTTTTATCCAAAGCGACTTACAAGGTGTACATTTGTTGAAGCAGACAATAGCATAACACTGAGGTACGCAAACATGAAAATATAGCAGTTCACAAGTATTCATATTGACAAGATGAATAACACTATTTGGTACTGCCAGGTCACCTGCTTAAGTAGCTGTGATAAGAGCGTGTTATCAACATTAAGGATATACACTTGCTAGAATATACAACATGCTAAGAGCTATTAATGTCAGTGTTATAATTAAATAATTAAAACAATGTTTTAATAATTTTTTTACAAATGTATTTAAAGATGCTTGTTTTCACAGTATGGATATGCACAGTGCATATAATGCGTTGATACACAGATATTCATTCTCTCCCTCTCTCTCTAGGGTGGTTATAATCTGACCTCCATCTCAGACTCCATGGCAATGTGTACCAGTGTGTTGCTAGGTGACCCTCCTCCCCGACTAGCCACGCCCCTCCCCCCGCTCCATCACAGCGCCGTGGCAACCATCACCAAGGTGCTGCGATGCCATGCCCCCTACTGGGTGGCTCTCAGGATTAACAGTACGTTGTGTGTGTGTGTGTATGTGTGTGTGTGTGTGGGTGTGTGTCTGTGGGTGTGTGGGTGGGTGGGTGGGTGGGGGTGGGTGTGTGTCAAATGTAATAAGTTCCTCTTTAAATTGAGCCCTAACTGATCAACCTACCAAAGATATATGTGATATATATATATATATATATATATATGGAAGTGCCGATAGTCTCCTTAAATAGCACAAGGTAAACAAGGTATATATTTATAGATATATCTATACTATAAATATATCGATTATATAGATACATCTATAAATATATAGATACATCTATAAATATATAGATTATATAAATACATATAGAAATATATAGATACATCTATAGATATATATGTAACTGCCTCTGTGTTCAGTTTGAGTTTGGTTCCTACCAGTTTTTGGTTCCTACCTAAATGCTGTAGATTAAGGGCGGAACTAATGGTTGAAGCGCACAGTGTTCCGGGGACGTTTATGCCGACGCACACGCGTGTAGAAATCTCTGGCCGTGTTCCATTTCAGGGTCTGCAGCCTTAAGACTGCATCCTTCGGCTGCATCCGAAGGCTGCAGTCTTAAGGCTGCTTCGAAGGCTGCTTCAAAAACTTGTTAAATGGGACGGTCTAGCCTACGGAGTACTTCCTGAATGCGTCACCAGCTGCGTCACGAAGCTCCACGCCCACCGTCGTCGCGCGCTGACCAGAGCCGCGGAGATAGTCCAACTAGAAGCCTCTTTTTGAGAGTTTAATAATACGAGGAAAATCAATTGCGTGTTAAAAATGGATGATTTGTATTCAGTATTCTTTTTAACTAATGAACTTAAGGAGCTGGAGTTTCACCGCCGGCGTCGACGTTTGATGTTATTTCGGCTAAGAGAGAACCATGGGCAAATAAAGATTGGTTAATATTGGTGAAGTTATAATTCCTATTAATATATATATATATAGATATATATATATATATATTAATAGGAATTATAACTTCACCAATATTAACCAATCTTTATTGTGATATAGATAGATATATATATATATATAGATAGAGAGATATAGATAGATATAGGTATATAGATATATAGATATAGAAATATATACACACATATATATATATACACACACACACACACACACTGGCGGCCTGGGAGACCAGCTGGCCCGCGCCAGCGCTTCCCATATGCGGCTCCCGGCATCTCCGAAATCGCCGTAGCATATTTCTAAACAGGCTTTATTTGGATAAACTGACAAAATATGTATAATCTAAATAGGTATATTGTCGCGTAATAAAATAATAAAACTTAATAAAGTGACTGAATTACAGTGCTACAGCGATATCTAAAACAGCTTTTAGCCGGGCTCAAATTCTGTCCTGAAATTGAACACGGCCCACAATTCTGTTCGGTTGGTGCGAAATGCATTCTGGGATATTCTGGCACCGAAGGCTGCAGAAGTGTGCATCGATGCACACTTCAAATTCGGGAAATTTAGGCTGCATTTGAAGGCTGCATTTGAAGGAGCCTACGGAATGGGACAGCCTTGTCGCGGCGGCTGTGACGTATGCAGCCTTCAAATGCAGCCTTTTAGGCTGCAGACTCTGAAATGGAACACGGCCTCTGTATATAAGAGATAGTTCCGTTACAGTCAGTCAGTTCGATCGATCAGTTCAGTCAGTGAAGTTCCATAATTTCCTCTCTTATTGCATGCAGCCAATAAGGTACGTTTGGTGTTGTGGTTGTTAGCTGTGTGTAGGCTCAAGCCAGGTAGCTAAAGTGCTAACGACATGTTTGCTAAGTGAGTTTATTGTTATTATTATTGCAGAAGGATTTAATGTGTGTTGTGGGTTAAGTTAATTTTGGGTAACAATATTGTAAAGACATGTGACACTAAGAGACGAAGTAGAAATACCGGTAATATGGATGTATGTTGTTATTGTGTGATCTGTGATTTATTGTATTTCATGTGTGTGTTTCACAGTTCTCACGGTCTGGATTTGAATAAATCCTATCAGTATCATAAAGAACGCATAGCTGTCATCATTGCATGAGAGGGAGTTACAATATAGATGATATAGATACATCTATAAATATATAGATACATCTATAGATATATAGATTATATAGATACATCTATAAATATATAGATACATCTATAGATATATAGATATATCTATACTATAAATATATAGATACATCTATAAATATATAGATTATATAGATACATCTATAAATATATAGATACATCTATACTATAAATATATAGGTACATCTATAAATATATAGATTATATAGATACATCTATAAATATATAGATACATCTATAAATGTATAGATGATATAGATACATCTATAAATATATAGATACATCTATAGATATATAGATATATCTATACTATAAATATATAGATATATCTATACATCTATAAATATACTGTATCGATATTTCTATATATCTATAAAAACATACATCAATTTAAATTTTTTTCCCTTTTAATTTCTGAACCATGTTTAAACTTTAAGTTCATGGTGGTAGATGATAGTGGTCTCTTCATGGTGGTAGATGATAGTGGTCTCTTCATGGTGGTAGATGATAGTGATCTCTTCATGGTGGTAGGTGATAGTGATCTCTTCATGGTGGTAGATGATAGTGGTCTCTTCATGGTGGTAGATGATAGTGGTCTCTTCATGGTGGTAGATGATAGTGGTCTCTTCATGGTGGTAGATGATAGTGGTCTCTTCATGGTGGTAGATGATAGTGGTCTCTTCATGGTGGTAGATGATAGTGGTCTCTTCATGGTGGTAGATGATAGTGGTCTCTTCATGGTGGTAGATGATAGTGGTCTCTTCATGGTGGTAGATGATAGTGGTCTCTTCATGGTGGTAGATGATAGTGATCTCTTCATGGTGGTAGGTGATAGTGATCTCTTCATGGTGGTAGATGATAGTGGTCTCTTCATGGTGGTAGATGATAGTGGTCTCTTCATGGTGGTAGATGATAGTGGTCTCTTCATGGTGGTAGATGATAGTGGTCTCTTCATGGTGGTAGATGATAGTGGTCTCTTCATGGTGGTAGATGATAGTGATCTCTTCATGGTGGTAGATGATAGTGGTCTCTTCATGGTGGTAGATGATAGTGATCTCTTCATGGTGGTAGATGATAGTGGTCTCTTCATGGTGGTAGATGATAGTGGTCTCTTCATGGTGGTAGATGATAGTGATCTCTTCATGGTGGTAGATGATAGTGATCTCTTCATGGTGGTAGATGATAGTGGTCTCTTCATGGTGGTAGATGATAGTGGTCTCTTCATGGTGGTAGATGATAGTGGTCTCTTCATGGTGGTAGATGATAGTGGTCTCTTCATGGTGGTAGATGATAGTGGTCTCTTCATGGTGGTAGATGATAGTGGTCTCTTCATGGTGGTAGATGATAGTGGTCTCTTCATGGTGGTAGATGATAGTGGTCTCTTCATGGTGGTAGATGATAGTGGTCTCTTCATGGTGGTAGATGATAGTGGTCTCTTCATGGTGGTAGATGATAGTGATCTCTTCATGGTGGTAGATGATAGTGGTCTCTTCATGGTGGTAGATGATAGTGATCTCTTCATGGTGGTAGGTGATAGTGATCTCTTCATGGTGGTAGATGATAGTGGTCTCTTCATGGTGGTAGGTGATAGTGGTCTCTTCATGGTGGTAGATGATAGTGGTCTCTTCATGGTGGTAGATGATAGTGATCTCTTCATGGTGGTAGATGATAGTGATCTCTTCATGGTGGTAGATGATAGTGGTCTCTTCATGGTGGTAGATGATAGTGGTCTCTTCATGGTGGTAGATGATAGTGGTCTCTTCATGGTGGTAGATGATAGTGATCTCTTCATGGTGGTAGATGATAGTGGTCTCTTCATGGTGGTAGATGATAGTGATCTCTTCATGGTGGTAGATGATAGTGATCTCTTCATGGTGGTAGATGATAGTGGTCTCTTCATGGTGGTAGATGATAGTGGTCTCTTCATGGTGGTAGATGATAGTGGTCTCTTCATGGTGGTAGGTGATAGTGGTCTCTTCATGGTGGTAGATGATAGTGGTCTCTTCATGGTGGTAGATGATAGTGGTCTCTTCATGGTGGTAGATGATAGTGGTCTCTTCATGGTGGTAGATGATAGTGATCTCTTCATGGTGGTAGATGATAGTGATCTCTTCATGGTGGTAGATGATAGTGGTCTCTTCATGGTGGTAGATGATAGTGATCTCTTCATGGTGGTAGATGATAGTGATCTCTTCATGGTGGTAGATGATAGTGATCTCTTCATGGTGGTAGATGATAGTGATCTCTTCATGGTGGTAGATGATAGTGGTCTCTTCATGGTGGTAGATGATAGTGGTCTCTTCATGGTGGTAGATGATAGTGGTCTCTTCATGGTGGTAGATGATAGTGGTCTCTTCATGGTGGTAGATGATAGTGATCTCTTCATGGTGGTAGATGATAGTGGTCTCTTCATGGTGGTAGATGATAGTGGTCTCTTCATGGTGGTAGATGATAGTGGTCTCTTCATGGTGGTAGATGATAGTGATCTCTTCATGGTGGTAGATGATAGTGGTCTCTTCATGGTGGTAGATGATAGTGGTCTCTTCATGGTGGTAGATGATAGTGATCTCTTCATGGTGGTAGATGATAGTGGTCTCTTCATGGTGGTAGATGATAGTGGTCTCTTCATGGTGGTAGATGATAGTGATCTCTTCATGGTGGTAGATGATAGTGGTCTCTTCATGGTGGTAGATGATAGTGGTCTCTTCATGGTGGTAGATGATAGTGATCTCTTCATGGTGGTAGATGATAGTGGTCTCTTCATGGTGGTAGATGATAGTGGTCTCTTCATGGTCGTAGATGATAGTGATCTCTTCATGGTGGTAGATGATAGTGGTCTCTTCATGGTGGTAGATGATAGTGATCTCTTCATGGTGGTAGATGATAGTGGTCTCTTCATGGTGGTAGATGATAGTGGTCTCTTCATGGTGGTAGGTGATAGTGGTCTCTTCATGGTGGTAGATGATAGTGGTCTCTTCATGGTGGTAGATGATAGTGGTCTCTTCATGGTGGTAGATGATAGTGGTCTCTTCATGGTGGTAGATGATAGTGGTCTCTTCATGGTGGTAGATGATAGTGGTCTCTTCATGGTGGTAGATGATAGTGGTCACTTCATGGTGGTAGATGATAGTGATCTCTTCATGGTGGTAGATGATAGTGATCTCTTCATGGTGGTAGATGATAGTGGTCTCTTCATGGTGGTAGATGATAGTGGTCTCTTCATGGTGGTAGATGATAGTGATCTCTTCATGGTGGTAGATGATAGTGGTCTCTTCATGGTGGTAGATGATAGTGGTCTCTTCATGGTGGTAGATGATAGTGGTCTCTTCATGGTGGTAGATGATAGTGATCTCTTCATGGTGGTAGATGATAGTGGTCTCTTCATGGTGGTAGATGATAGTGGTCTCTTCATGGTGGTAGATGATAGTGATCTCTTCATGGTGGTAGATGATAGTGGTCTCTTCATGGTGGTAGATGATAGTGGTCTCTTCATGGTGGTAGATGATAGTGATCTCTTCATGGTGGTAGATGATAGTGGTCTCTTCATGGTGGTAGATGATAGTGGTCTCTTCATGGTCGTAGATGATAGTGATCTCTTCATGGTGGTAGATGATAGTGGTCTCTTCATGGTGGTAGATGATAGTGATCTCTTCATGGTGGTAGATGATAGTGGTCTCTTCATGGTGGTAGATGATAGTGGTCTCTTCATGGTGGTAGATGATAGTGATCTCTTCATGGTGGTAGATGATAGTGGTCTCTTCATGGTGGTAGATGATAGTGATCTCTTCATGGTGGTAGATGATAGTGATCTCTTCATGGTGGTAGATGATAGTGATCTCTTCATGGTGGTAGATGATAGTGATCTCTTCATGGTGGTAGATGATAGTGGTCTCTTCATGGTGGTAGATGATAGTGGTCTCTTCATGGTGGTAGATGATAGTGATCTCTTCATGGTGGTAGATGATAGTGATCTCTTCATGGTGGTAGATGATAGTGATCTCTTCATGGTGGTAGATGATAGTGATCTCTTCATGGTGGTAGATGATAGTGGTCTCTTCATGGTGGTAGATGATAGTGATCTCTTCATGGTGGTAGATGATAGTGGTCTCTTCATGGTGGTAGATGATAGTGGTCTCTTCATGGTGGTAGATGATAGTGATCTCTTCATGGTGGTAGATGATAGTGGTCTCTTCATGGTGGTAGATGATAGTGATCTCTTCATGGTGGTAGATGATAGTGATCTCTTCATGGTGGTAGATGATAGTGATCTCTTCATGGTGGTAGATGATAGTGATCTCTTCATGGTGGTAGATGATAGTGATCTCTTCATGGTGGTAGATGATAGTGGTCTCTTCATGGTGGTAGATGATAGTGATCTCTTCATGGTGGTAGATGATAGTGATCTCTTCATGGTGGTAGATGATAGTGATCTCTTCATGGTGGTAGATGATAGTGATCTCTTCATGGTGGTAGATGATAGTGGTCTCTTCATGGTGGTAGATGATAGTGATCTCTTCATGGTGGTAGATGATAGTGATCTCTTCATGGTGGTAGATGATAGTGATCTCTTCATGGTGGTAGATGATAGTGGTCTCTTCATGGTGGTAGATGATAGTGGTCTCTTCATGGTGGTAGATGATAGTGGTCTCTTCATGGTGGTAGATGATAGTGGTCTCTTCATGGTGGTAGGTGATAGTGATCTCTTCATGGTGGTAGATGATAGTGATCTCTTCATGGTGGTAGATGATAGTGGTCTCTTCATGGTGGTAGATGATAGTGGTCTCTTCATGGTGGTAGATGATAGTGGTCTCTTCATGGTGGTAGATGATAGTGGTCTCTTCATGGTGGTAGATGATAGTGGTCTCTTCATGGTGGTAGATGATAGTGGTCTCTTCATGGTGGTAGATGATAGTGGTCTCTTCATGGTGGTAGGTGATAGTGATCTCTTCATGGTGGTAGATGATAGTGATCTCTTCATGGTGGTAGATGATAGTGGTCTCTTCATGGTGGTAGATGATAGTGATCTCTTCATGGTGGTAGATGATAGTGGTCTCTTCATGGTGGTAGATGATAGTGGTCTCTTCATGGTGGTAGATGATAGTGGTCTCTTCATGGTGGTAGATGATAGTGGTCTCTTCATGGTGGTAGATGATAGTGGTCTCTTCATGGTGGTAGATGATAGTGATCTCTTCATGGTGGTAGTTGATAGTGGTCTCTTCATGGTGGTAGATGATAGTGGTCTCTTCATGGTGGTAGATGATAGTGGTCTCTTCATGGTGGTAGATGATAGTGGTCTCTTCATGGTGGTAGATGATAGTGGTCTCTTCATGGTGGTAGATGATAGTGGTCTCTTCATGGTGGTAGATGATAGTGGTCTCTTCATGGTGGTAGATGATAGTGGTCTCTTCATGGTGGTAGATGATAGTGGTCTCTTCATGGTGGTAGGTGATAGTGATCTCTTCATGGTGGTAGATGATAGTGATCTCTTCATGGTGGTAGATGATAGTGGTCTCTTCATGGTGGTAGATGATAGTGATCTCTTCATGGTGGTAGATGATAGTGATCTCTTCATGGTGGTAGATGATAGTGGTCTCTTCATGGTGGTAGATGATAGTGGTCTCTTCATGGTGGTAGATGATAGTGGTCTCTTCATGGTGGTAGATGATAGTGGTCTCTTCATGGTGGTAGATGATAGTGATCTCTTCATGGTGGTAGATGATAGTGGTCTCTTCATGGTGGTAGATGATAGTGGTCTCTTCATGGTGGTAGATGATAGTGATCTCTTCATGGTGGTAGATGATAGTGGTCTCTTCATGGTGGTAGATGATAGTGGTCTCTTCATGGTGGTAGATGATAGTGGTCTCTTCATGGTGGTAGATGATAGTGGTCTCTTCATGGTGGTAGATGATAGTGGTCTCTTCATGGTGGTAGATGATAGTGGTCTCTTCATGGTGGTAGATGATAGTGATCTCTTCATGGTGGTAGATGATAGTGGTCTCTTCATGGTGGTAGATGATAGTGGTCTCTTCATGGTGGTAGATGATAGTGGTCTCTTCATGGTGGTAGATGATAGTGGTCTCTTCATGGTGGTAGATGATAGTGATCTCTTCATGGTGGTAGGTGATAGTGATCTCTTCATGGTGGTAGATGATAGTGGTCTCTTCATGGTGGTAGATGATAGTGATCTCTTCATGGTGGTAGATGATAGTGGTCTCTTCATGGTGGTAGATGATAGTGATCTCTTCATGGTGGTAGATGATAGTGGTCTCTTCATGGTGGTAGATGATAGTGGTCTCTTCATGGTGGTAGATGATAGTGGTCTCTTCATGGTGGTAGATGATAGTGATCTCTTCATGGTGGTAGATGATAGTGGTCTCTTCATGGTGGTAGATGATAGTGGTCTCTTCATGGTGGTAGATGATAGTGGTCTCTTCATGGTGGTAGATGATAGTGGTCTCTTCATGGTGGTAGATGATAGTGGTCTCTTCATGGTGGTAGATGATAGTGGTCTCTTCATGGTGGTAGATGATAGTGATCTCTTCATGGTGGTAGATGATAGTGGTCTCTTCATGGTGGTAGATGATAGTGGTCTCTTCATGGTGGTAGATGATAGTGGTCTCTTCATGGTGGTAGATGATAGTGGTCTCTTCATGGTGGTAGATGATAGTGGTCTCTTCATGGTGGTAGATGATAGTGGTCTCTTCATGGTGGTAGATGATAGTGATCTCTTCATGGTGGTAGATGATAGTGATCTCTTCATGGTGGTAGATGATAGTGGTCTCTTCATGGTGGTAGATGATAGTGATCTCTTCATGGTGGTAGATGATAGTGGTCTCTTCATGGTGGTAGATGATAGTGGTCTCTTCATGGTGGTAGATGATAGTGGTCTCTTCATGGTGGTAGATGATAGTGGTCTCTTCATGGTGGTAGATGATAGTGATCTCTTCATGGTGGTAGATGATAGTGGTCACTTCATGGTGGTAGATGATAGTGATCTCTTCATGGTGGTAGATGATAGTGATCTCTTCATGGTGGTAGATGATAGTGGTCTCCTCATGGTGGTAGATGATAGTGGTCTCTTCATGGTGGTAGGTGATAGTGATCTCTTCATGGTGGTAGATGATAGTGGTCTCTTCATGGTGGTAGATGATAGTGATCTCTTCATGGTGGTAGATGATAGTGATCTCTTCATGGTGGTAGATGATAGTGATCTCTTCATGGTGGTAGGTGATAGTGGTCTCTTCATGGTGGTAGGTGATAGTGATCTCTTCATGGTGGTAGGTGATAGTGATCTCTTCATGGTGGTAGATGATAGTGGTCTCTTCATGGTGGTAGATGATAGTGGTCTCTTCATGGTGGTAGATGATAGTGGTCTCTTCATGGTGGTAGATGATAGTGGTCTCTTCATGGTGGTAGATGATAGTGGTCTCTTCATGGTGGTAGATGATAGTGGTCTCTTCATGGTGGTAGGTGATAGTGATCTCTTCATGGTGGTAGTTGATAGTGGTCTCTTCATGGTGGTAGATGATAGTGATCTCTTCATGGTGGTAGATGATAGTGGTCTCTTCATGGTGGTAGATGATAGTGGTCTCTTCATGGTGGTAGGTGATAGTGATCTCTTCATGGTGGTAGATGATAGTGATCTCTTCATGGTGGTAGATGATAGTGATCTCTTCATGGTGGTAGATGATAGTGGTCTCTTCATGGTGGTAGATGATAGTGGTCTCTTCATGGTGGTAGATGATAGTGATCTCTTCATGGTGGTAGATGATAGTGATCTCTTCATGGTGGTAGATGATAGTGATCTCTTCATGGTGGTAGATGATAGTGGTCTCTTCATGGTGGTAGATGATAGTGATCTCTTCATGGTGGTAGATGATAGTGATCTCTTCATGGTGGTAGATGATAGTGATCTCTTCATGGTGGTAGATGATAGTGATCTCTTCATGGTGGTAGATGATAGTGGTCTCTTCATGGTGGTAGATGATAGTGGTCTCTTCATGGTGGTAGATGATAGTGGTCTCTTCATGGTGGTAGATGATAGTGATCTCTTCATGGTGGTAGATGATAGTGGTCTCTTCATGGTGGTAGATGATAGTGGTCTCTTCATGGTGGTAGATGATAGTGGTCTCTTCATGGTGGTAGATGATAGTGGTCTCTTCATGGTGGTAGATGATAGTGGTCTCTTCATGGTGGTAGATGATAGTGATCTCTTCATGGTGGTAGATGATAGTGATCTCTTCATGGTGGTAGATGATAGTGGTCTCTTCATGGTGGTAGATGATAGTGATCTCTTCATGGTGGTAGATGATAGTGATCTCTTCATGGTGGTAGATGATAGTGATCTCTTCATGGTGGTAGATGATAGTGATCTCTTCATGGTGGTAGATGATAGTGGTCTCTTCATGGTGGTAGATGATAGTGGTCTCTTCATGGTGGTAGATGATAGTGGTCTCTTCATGGTGGTAGATGATAGTGATCTCTTCATGGTGGTAGATGATAGTGATCTCCTCATGGTGGTAGATGATAGTGATCTCCTCATGGTGGTAGATGATAGTGGTCTCTTCATGGTGGTAGATGATAGTGGTCTCTTCATGGTGGTAGATGATAGTGGTCTCTTCATGGTGGTAGGTGATAGTGATCTCTTCATGGTGGTAGATGATAGTGATCTCTTCATGGTGGTAGGTGATAGTGATCTCTTCATGGTGGTAGATGATAGTGGTCTCTTCATGGTGGTAGATGATAGTGGTCTCTTCATGGTGGTAGATGATAGTGATCTCTTCATGGTGGTAGGTGATAGTGATCTCTTCATGGTGGTAGATGATAGTGGTCTCTTCATGGTGGTAGGTGATAGTGATCTCTTCATGGTGGTAGATGATAGTGGTCTCTTCATGGTGGTAGATGATAGTGGTCTCTTCATGGTGGTAGATGATAGTGGTCTCTTCATGGTGGTAGATGATAGTGGTCTCTTCATGGTGGTAGATGATAGTGGTCTCTTCATGGTGGTAGATGATAGTGGTCTCTTCATGGTGGTAGATGATAGTGGTCTCTTCATGGTGGTAGATGATAGTGATCTCTTCATGGTGGTAGGTGATAGTGATCTCTTCATGGTGGTAGATGATAGTGGTCTCTTCATGGTGGTAGATGATAGTGATCTCCTCATGGTGGTAGATGATAGTGATCTCCTCATGGTGGTAGATGATAGTGATTCTTAGCCTCCGTCTGCAGACTGTTGGGTCTGACATCTTGCCCAATCTAAAGTGAAAGGCCCAATCTAAAGTGAAAGTTATTTATTCTAACTCACTATCCCTAACTAGATTAATCTCTCACTATCCTTAACTAGATAAATCACTCACTATCACTAACCAGATGAATCACTCACTATCACTAACTAGATGAATCACTCACTATCACTAACTAGTTGAATCACTCACTATCCCTAACTAGTTGAATCACTCACTATCCCTAACTAGTTGAATCACTCACTATCACTAACTAGTTGAATCACTCACTATCACTAACTAGATGAATCACTCACTATCCCTAACTAGATGAATCACTCACTATCACTAACTAGATGAATCACTCACTATCCCTAACTAGATGAATCACTCACTATCCCTAACTAGATGGGTCTGAAGTTACCCCATCACCGTCATCCCAGAAGTGGAGAGACTCTTTATGACATTATGATATGAATGTCCATATGTCTCCAAACTCCTCGTGTACCATAGTCCAAGAACTGATGTGCTCTGTATTGTGATAGGAGTCACATGACAGTGGGAGCTCCTCGTGAGGCGCTCTGTATTGTGATAGGAGTCACATGACAGTGGGAGCTCCTCGTGAGGCGCTCTGTATTGTGATAGGAGTCACATGACAGTGGGAGCTCCTCGAGTATTCTTGAGCACCACAAGTTTAAGTTTAAGGTTTTCCTATTCTGATAAAAGCTAAATAAAGGCTGTGTACGATACCTATGGCATATCAGCAGTTAATATTGGCTATCGGGTTGTTTTTTTCTGTATCTGTATCGGTGGCAAGAAATGTCCGATGGGTCAGACGCTACCTTTAACTACAGAACTAGGGTTCCTCTGAACTGTAGTTGACCTTTAATACGTTTTGTCTTCCTCTTCAGTACCAGAGTCTCTCCGGGAGTCTTTGCCCTCCCCTAAGCACCGTGGGAAACGTGGTTCTACAGGGAAGGGCAGGAAGTCTGACAGACGGCCAACACCAGCACCACCCCCTGCTGGCCTGGAGCCTAACAACAAGGTCACTTAATGTCCTTTTTATGTGCTTGTGTCCTCCTTGTTGTGGTGTCCTCCCTTTGTTTCCTAACTCTGATATTTCCCTTCAGGAGGACTCCTTCTTAGACCAGCTAACTCAGGGATTGGCCACTCTGGACATCAACCAAGCTACCTCAGCCAATCAGATGCCTGTATCCTCAGAGGTGGGCGGGGCTAGACAGAAGGTTGTCCCTCAGAAGAGTCAGAGTTCAGTGGGAGTGAAGCCTCCGCCTCACCGAGTGCCAGCTGAGGACAGCCAAACAGCAACAAGCAGGGTGGAGGACAGCCAATCAGCACCAAGTAGGGTGGAAGACAGCCAATCAGCACCAAGCAGGGTGGAGGACAGCCAATCAGCACCAAGCAGGTTGGAGGACAGCCAATCAGAAGCCGCAGTGGGCGTGGCGGGGGCCGAGCCTGAGGAGGAGGGAGCCTGTGGTTGGTCCAAGCCTCCCGTCAACCTGGAGCTCGGCTGTGGCGACGAGGGAGGGGTAAGAACTACAACTAGACTATACCAGACTAGACTATACCAGACTATACCAAACTATACTAGACCAAACCAGACTATACCAAACTATACTAGACCAAACCAGACCATACCAAACTATACCAGACTATACTAGACTATAGCAAACTATACTAGACTATATCAGACCAAAACCAGAGTATACCAAACTAGATTAGACAATACTAGACCATACCAGACTGTACCAGACTGTACTTTACCAAACCATACCAGACTAGAGCAGACCGTACCAGACTAGACTGTACTTTACCAAACCATACCAGACCAGACTAGACCAGACCGTACCAGACTAGACTAGACTGTACAAGACCAGACCTACCAAACTAGACCAGACCAGACCAGACTGTACTGGAGTAGACTAGACTAAACCCTACCAGACTAGGCCAGACTAGACCAGACTATACCACTCTAGACTATACTAGACGAGACTACTGGACAAACCAGACCTAACTAGACCATTCTTACCCATCTTGGTGGCTGTCTTTGAATCTAAGTTGTAGTCTGTCTACCTGTCTGTCTGTCTGTTTAGGGCTCTCTGTATGTGGTGGACCCCCTCTCCTGGTGTCCTCACCTGGACTCTGTTAAGCCCCTCCCCCCCTTGGGTGTCAACGTCCGGCTGCCCTGTCAGGACTGTGGCTCTGAGGCAGAGAACTGGACCTGTCTCACCTGCTACCAGGTAACTACCTGTCTCACCTGGTAACTACCTATCCCACCTGGTATAACTACCTGTCTCATCTGGTATAACTACCTGTCTCACCTGGTAACTACCTATCCAACCTGGTAACTACCTGTCTCACCTGGTAACTACCTATCCAACCTGGTAACTACCTGTCTCACCTGGTAACTACCTATCCAACCTGGTAACTACCTGTCTCACCTGGTAACTACCTATCTTAGCTGGTAACTACCTGTCTCACCTGGTAATTTATCCCACCTGCTTACTAACTAGCTTAGCTGGTAACTACCTATCTTAGCTTGTAACTACCTACCTTAGCTGGTAACTACCTATCTTAGCTGGTAAGTACCTATCCCACCTGGTAACTACCTATCTTAGCTGGTAACTACCTATCCCACCTGGTAACTACCTATCCCACCTGGTAACTACCTATCCCACCTGGTAAGTACCTATCCCACCTGGTAACTACCTATCCCACCTGGTAAGTACCTATCCCACCTGGTAAGTACCTATCCCACCTGGTAACTACTTATCCCACCTGGTAACTACCTATCCCACTTGGTAACTACCTATCCCACCTGGTAACTACCTGTTCCTACCTACCTGGTAATGCATAACAAATCAGGTTGTTGCCATGGGGACCAGGCCCTGAGGTTGTGCTGTGAGTGGCATCTGTTTCAGAACCTAACCCTAACAGGAAGTCGTGTGCCGTAAACAGGAAGTTGTGTGTTTGCAGGTGTTCTGCGGTCGGTATGTCAACGAGCACATGATGGTCCACGGCGCGGTGACCCAACATCCCGTAGTACTCAGCTTCTCAGACCTGTCGGTGTGGTGCTATCACTGTGAGGCCTACCTGCACAACCAGGTACAACATCCATCCCCTAGTGAGAGATCCATCCAGTCAGGGTTAGTGAGAGATCCATCCAGTCAGGGTTAGTGAGAGATCCATCTAGTCAGGGTTAGTGAGAGATCCATCTAGTCAGGGTTAGTGAGAGATCCATCCAGTCAGGGTTAGTGAGAGATCCATCTAGTCAGGGTTAGTGAGAGATCCATCTAGTCAGGGTTAGTGAGAGATCCATCTAGTCAGGGTTAGTGAGAGATCCATCTAGTCAGGGTTAGTGAGAGATCCATCTAGTTAAGGATAGTGATTGATTCATCTGGTTAGGGATAGTGAGTGATTCATCTAGTTAGTGATAGTGAGTGATTCATCTGGTTAGTGATAGTGAGTGATTCATCTGGTTAGTGATAGTGAGTGATTCAACTAGTTAGTGATAGTGAGTGATTCATCTGGTTAGTGATAGTGAGTGATTCATCTAGTTAGTGATAGTGAGTGATTCATCTAGTTAGTGATAGTGAGTGATTCATCTAGTTAAGGATAGTGAGTGATTCATCTAGTTAGTGATAGTGAGTGATTAATCTGGTTAGTGATAGTGAGTGATTAATCTGGTTAGTGATAGTGAGTTATTCATCTAGTTAGTGATAGTGAGTGATTCATCGAGTTAGTGATAGTGAGTGATTCATCTGGTTAGTGATAGTGAGTTATTAATCTAGTTAGTGATAGTGAGTTATTCATCTAGTTAGTGATAGTGAGTGATTCATCTAGTTAGTGATAGTGAGTGATTCATCTAGTTAGTGATAGTGAGTGATTCATCTAGTTAGTGATAGTGAGTGATTCATCTAGTTAGTGATAGTGAGTTATTCATCTAGTTAAGGATAGTGAGTGATTCATCTGGTTAGTGATAGTGAGTTATTCATCTAGTTAAGGATAGTGAGTGATTCATCTAGTTAAGGATAGTGAGTGATTCATCTAGTTAGTGATAGTGAGTGATTCATCTAGTTAGTGATAGTGAGTGATTCATCTAGTTAGTGATAGTGAGTGATTCATCTAGTTAAGGATAGTGAGTGATTCATCTAGTTAGTGATAGTGAGTGATTCATCTAGTTAGTGATAGTGAGTGATTCATCTAGTTAGTGATAGTGAGTGATTCATCTAGTTAGTGATAGTGAGTGATTCATCTAGTTAAGGATAGTGAGTGATTAATCTAGTTAGTGATAGTGAGTGATTCATCTAGTTAAGGATAGTGAGTGATTCATCTAGTTAGTGATAGTGAGTGATTCATCTAGTTAGTGATAGTGAGTGATTCATCTAGTTAAGGATAGTGAGTGATTAATCTAGTTAGTGATAGTGAGTGATTCATCTAGTTAAGGATAGTGAGTGATTCATCTAGTTAGTGATAGTGAGTGATTCATCTAGTTAGTTTTAGTGAGTGATTCATCTAGTTAAGGATAGTGAGTGATTCATCTAGTTAGTGATAGTGCGTGATTAATCTGATTAGTGATAGTGAGTGATTCATCTAGTTAGTGATAGTGAGTGATTCATCTAGTTAGTGATAGTGAGTGATTAATCTAGTTAAGGATAGTGAGTGATTCATCTAGTTAAGGATAGTGAGTGATTAATCTAGTTAAGGATAGTGAGTGATTCATCTAGTTAAGGATAGTGAGTGATTCATCTAGTTAAGGATAGTGAGTGATTCATCGAGTTAGTGATAGTGAGTGATTCATCTAGTTAAGGATAGTGAGTGATTCATCTAGTTAGTGATAGTGAGTGATTCATCTAGTTAGTGATAGTGAGTGATTCATCTAGTTAGTGATAGTGAGTGATTCATCTAGTTAGTGATAGTGAGTGATTCATCTAGTTAAGGATAGTGAGTGATTCATCTAGTTAGTGATAGTGAGTGATTCATCTAGTTAGTGATAGTGAGTGATTCATCTAGTTAGTGATAGTGAGTGATTCATCTAGTTAGTGATAGTGAGTGATTCATCTAGTTAGTGATAGTGAGTGATTCATCTAGTTAGTGATAGTGAGTGATTCATCTAGTTAGTGATAGTGAGTGATTCATCTAGTTAGTGATAGTGAGTGATTCATCTAGTTAGTGATAGTGAGTGATACATCTGGTTAGTGATAGTGAGTGATTCATCTAGTTAGTGATAGTGAGTGATTCATCTAGTTAGTGATAGTGAGTGATACATCTAGTTAAGGATAGTGAGTGATTCATCTAGTTAGTGATAGTGAGTGATCCATCTAGTTAAGGATAGTGAGTGATTCATCTAGTTAAGGATAGTGAGTGATTCATCTAGTTAAGGATAGTGAGTGATTCATCAAGTTAGTGATAGTGAGTGATTCATCTAGTTAAGGATAGTGAGTGATTCATCTAGTTAGTGATAGTGAGTGATTCATCTAGTTAGTGATAGTGAGTGATTCATCTAGTTAGTGATAGTGAGTGATTCATCTAGTTAGTGATAGTGAGTGATTCATCTAGTTAAGGATAGTGAGTGATTCATCGAGTTAGTGATAGTGAGTGATTCATCTAGTTAGTGATAGTGAGTGATACATCTGGTTAGTGATAGTGAGTGATTCATCTAGTTAGTGATAGTGAGTGATTCATCTAGTTAGTGATAGTGAGTGATACATCTAGTTAAGGATAGTGAGTGATTCATCTAGTTAGTGATAGTGAGTGATTCATCTAGTTAAGGATAGTGAGTGATTCATCTAGTTAAGGATAGTGAGTGATTCATCTAGTTAAGGATAGTGAGTGATTCATCGAGTTAGTGATAGTGAGTGATTCATCTAGTTAAGGATAGTGAGTGATTCATCTAGTTAGTGATAGTGAGTGATTCATCTAGTTAGTGATAGTGAGTGATTCATCTAGTTAGTGATAGTGAGTGATTCGTCTAGTTAGTGATAGTGAGTGATTCATCTAGTTAGTGATAGTGAGTGATTCATCTAGTTAGTGATAGTGAGTGATTCATCTAGTTAGTGATAGTGAGTGATTCATCTAGTTAGTGATAGTGAGTGATTCATCTAGTTAGTGATAGTGAGTGATTAATCTAGTTAGTGATAGTGAGTGATACATCTGGTTAGTGATAGTGAGTGATTCATCTAGTTAGTGATAGTGAGTGATTCATCTAGTTAGTGATAGTGAGTGATACATCTAGTTAAGGATAGTGAGTGATTCATCTAGTTAGTGATAGTGAGTGATTCATCTAGTTAAGGATAGTGAGTGATTCATCTAGTTAAGGATAGTGAGTGATTCATCTAGTTAAGGATAGTGAGTGATTCATCTAGTTAAGGATAGTGAGTGATTCATCTAGTTAGTGATAGTGAGTGATTCATCTAGTTAAGGATAGTGAGTGATTCATCTAGTTAGTGATAGTGAGTGATTCATCTAGTTAGTGATAGTGAGTGATTCATCTGGTTAGTGATAGTGAGTGATTCATCTGGTTAGTGATAGTGAGTGATTCATCTAGTTAAGGATAGTGAGTGATTCATCTAGTTAGTGATAGTGACTGATTCATCTAGTTAGTGATAGTGACTGATTCATCTAGTTAGTGATAGTGAGTGATTCATCTAGTTAGTGATAGTGAGTGATACATCTAGTTAGTGATAGTGAGTGATTCATCTAGTTAGTGATAGTGAGTGATTCATCTAGTTAGTGATAGTGAGTGATTCATCTAGTTAGTGATAGTGACTGATTCATCTAGTTAGTGATAGTGAGTGATTCATCTAGTTAGTGATAGTGAGTGATTCATCTAGTTAGTGATAGTGAGTGATTCATCTGGTTAGTGATAGTGAGTGATTCATCTAGTTAAGGATAGTGAGTGATTCATCTAGTTAGTGATAGTGACTGATTCATCTAGTTAGTGATAGTGAGTGATACATCTAGTTAGTGATAGTGAGTGATTCATCTAGTTAGTGATAGTGAGTGATTCATCTAGTTAGTGATAGTGAGTGATTCATCTAGTTAGTGATAGTGAGTGATTCATCTGGTTAGTGATAGTGAGTGATTCATCTAGTTAGTGATTCATCTAGTTAGTGATAGTGAGTGATTCATCTAGTTAGTGATAGTGAGTGATTCATCTAGTTAGTGATAGTGAGTGATTCATCTAGTTAGTGATAGTGAGTGATTCATCTAGTTAGTGATAGTGAGTGATTCATCTGGTTAGTGATAGTGAGTGACACTAGGATGGGTTAAATGCAGAGAAACACATGTCAATGTGTGTTTACATGTGACCAATAAAGAGGATTCAATCCTCCAGATTTAGATTTAGAATTGTGGGGATAGGATAGTGAGTGATTGTCATAGTGATGGTGATAGCTAGTGATGGTGAAAGTGGGTGAGTGATAGTGATAGATATGGAGTTAGTGAGCGTGTGTAATGGTGATAGTGTGTAATGGTGATAGTGAGTAATGGTGATAGTGAGTAAAGGTGATAGTGAGTAATGGTGATAGTGAGTAATGGTGATAGTGAGTAATGGTGAGCGTGAGTAATGGTGATAGTGAGTAATGGTGATAGTGAGTAATGGTGATAGTGTGTAATGGTGATAGTGAGTAATGGTGATAGTGTGTAATGGTGATAGTGAGTAATGGTGATAGTGAGTAATGGTGATAGTGAGTAATGGTGAGCGTGAGTAATGGTGAGCGTGCGTAATGGTGATAGTGAGTAATGGTGAGCGTGAGTAATGGTGATAGTGAGTAATGGTGAGCGTGAGTAATGGTGATAGTGAGTAATGGTGATAGTGAGTAATGGTGATAGTGAGTAATGGTGATAGTGAGTAATGGTGAGCGTGAGTAATGGTGATAGTGAGTAATGGTGAGCGTGAGTAATGGTGATAGTGAGTAATGGTGATAGTGAGTAGAGGAGAGTGATTCTTGTCTTCTCTGCAGGTTTTGTTTGAGGCTAAAAACTCAGCTCACTGCTGCAAGTTTGGAGAGGAGATCCTCCCATGGAGCTGAGAGGAGGAGGAGGAGGAGGAGGAGGAGGAGGAGGAGGAGGAGGAGGAGGAGGAGGAGGAGGAGGAGGAGAGGAGATCCTCTCATGGAGCTGAGAGGAGAGGAGGAGGAGGAGGAGAGGAGATCCTCCCATGGAGCTGAGAGGAGGAGGAGGAGGAGGAGAGGAGAGGAGATCCTCCCATGGAGCTGAGAGGAGAGGAGGGGGAGGAGAGGAGAGGAGATCCTCCCATGGAGCTGAGAGGAGAAGAGGAGGAGGAGGAGTAGTAGGAGAGGAAAGGAGATCCTCCCATGGAGCTGAGAGGAGAGGAGAGGAGAGGAGGAGGAGAGGAGAGGAGATCCTCCCATGGAGCTGAGAGGAGGAGGAGGAGGAGGAGGAGAGGAGAGGAGATCCTCCCATGGAGCTGAGAGGAGAAGAGGAGAGGAGATCCTCCCATGGAGCTGAGAGGAGAGGAGGAGAAGAGGAGAGGAGATCCTCCCATGGAGCTGAGAGGAGGAGGAGGAGGAGGAGGAGAGGAGATCCTCCCATGGAGCTGAGAGGAGGAGAGGAGAAGAGGAGAGGAGATCCTCCCATGGAGCTGAGAGGAGAGGAGGAGAAGAGGAGAGGAGATCCTCCCATGGAGCTGAGAGGAGAGGAGGAGGAGAAGAGGAGAGGAGATCCTCCCATGGAGCTGAGAGGAGAGGAGGAGGAGGAGGAGTAGGAGGAGAAGAGGAGAGGAGATCCTCCCATGGAGCTGAGAGGAGAGGAAGAGGAGAGGAGGAGAAGAGGAGAGGAGATCCTCCCATGGAGCTGAGAGGAGAGGAGGAGAAGAGGAGAGGAGATCCTCTCATGGAGCTGAGAGGAGAGGAGGAGAAGAGGAGAGGAGATCCTCCCATGGAGCTGAGAGGAGAGGAGGAGAAGAGGAGAGGAGGAGAAGAGGAGAAGAGGAGAGGAGATCCTCCCATGGAGCTCAGAGAAGAAGAGCGAAGGAATGGAGGAGCAGAAAAGAGATCATAACTTGTCAATTGTTTAGCTTCACATCTTATCTCAAATATCCCTTTTGTCTTGTTTTAAACCAACAATTCATTTGATTTACTAAGCTTAAGTGTGACCTGGATTGTCCTGATCTCCGCTGAGTGCTATGGTTTTAGTGTGAGTATTATTTTATTATCTCCATCGTTCACACCACTTTAAAGAGAAAGTGGCTGCATGATGTTGATCCAGTTTGACACATTTTTTTCACTTTGTTGTTTTTCCACAATGAGACGAAAAGAACATTCACTCTTTATTTTAATATGTCTTTAAAATGTATTTTATGAGAAATGTCTTCACTTCATGGATTTCCCTTTGGAATATTCACTTTCTCTGCAACCTATTTAAGAAGTCTGCTTAGTGTTTCTGGTGTGTGGCTTATGGTAACAATAGATCACCTACCAGGTTTACATACTGTTCTATTGTTAGACGGTAAGCTGTACCAATAGAACAATGTGTAAACCTAAAACCTACATATATATATTACATGTTACGTTATGTATATGACATGTAACATCCTTAAGGTGCTCTATTGGATTGTGGATTGGGGCCTGTATTAATACAGTGAACTCGTCATGTTCATGTTTATTATTATTATTATTATGTTCAACAAACCAGTGGGAGATGATGTTAACATGCTGGAAGAAGCCATTAGAAGATGGGTCCACTGGTCATAAAGGGATGGACATGATTAGTCGTAAGGGGCCAAAGTGCCAATCAATACCCCACAACACCACCAGCAGCTCAACCCTTGATTCAAGGCAGGACGCATCCATGCTCTCATGTTCTTTATGCCAAATTCTGACCCTCTGAATGGTACAGCAGACATCTAGACCAGATGAAGATGTGTCCAGTCTATTATAGTATTGTCTAATGTTGGTGGACCTGTGCCAACTGTAGCCTCGGTTTCCGCTCCGCAATGCAAGCCGAACTGTGTGGATGTTAACTTTATAACGATGGTGCTGTTCATACCACTTGTTACAGAGCTGTGAGGAACACGAGTGGTGTCCCCTGGAGGGTCCAAAGACCCACTCAAACACCACCTTAACTAATCATTAAATTAACTCCAATAAGGAAACCTGAACACATACCACTATCAACTGTGACCACGGTTCCCGAGGCCATTCAAATTCAATATCAACGTCCATAACGAGAATGTCTGCTGGTTACCAGACCTACCACTAGGCGGCACTGTGCATGTTCACACGTTTGTCCCGTTGACTAATAAAGATGAGTGAGCAGCCATTTATAATGCTGTATGTTTGATCTCCAACATGGAATTTAACTTCATATTACATACACATATACCTGTAATGTTTTGGTATGTTGTTAGCGTGTGGGCTATTTGCATTTTTTCGAGTAAAATAAATCATATTTGTAATAGATTGTTTTGTCCCCTATTAACTGGGGCTCATAGTGATGTAGATTAACGTTGAGTAGTATACATTAAACTATAGTATTGTTGTTGAAATTCCGAATGCGGGAGTGAATGGGAAGTAAGCTTTACATTGTACTTGTCACACATGGCAATCGTGTCATTCTATTATTTAACCACATGGGGGCGGTAGAGGAGATCCGTTTTATATTATCGGTCTTATTAAACGCCCTTCTCCTCTCCTCTCCTCTCCTCTCCTCTCCTCCTCTCCTCTCCTCTCCTCTCCTTTACCGCAGAGATCTCCGCTTCTCCCGCATGAAGAAAGACCGACACACCATTTTATTGAACGAACCCTCGACCTCATTATTGAAACAGCGCCGCAATATAGGAAAAACACCTACAGATACTAAAATATAAATCACTGTAATGTAAGGCTAATACCAACTGTGAACGAGACGCAGAGCTCGTGTTCGGGTGGGGGGGGGGGGGGGGGGAGGATCGCATCCGACGGCGTTTCCAAGGTAACACATTTGTATTCATCCATCATCACGTCCTCTTATTCATATTCCATATAATCGATCGGTCTTCTGCACGATGTAGTATTAGGGCTGTGTGTACATGTAGTGGTGCTGTGTGCTTAGAGGGTGTGTGTGTGTGTGTGTGTGCGTGTGTGTGCGGCGCGCGTGCGTGTGCGTGGGTTTAGAGGTGTGTGTGAGTGCGTGGGTTTAGAGGTGTGTGTGTGTGTGTGTGCGTGTTGGTTTAGAGGTGTGCGTGTGTGTGCGTGTTGGATAAGAGGTGTGCGCGTGTTGGTTTAGAGGTGTGTGTGTGTTGGTTAAGAGGTGTGTGTGTGTGTGTGTGTGTGTCTCTCCGGGAACCATCACCTTATCGTGGTGGAGAGGTTTGGGTGTCCCTGTGAATCTGAGAGCTGTGTTGTCTGGAGCCTAGTGCTCCTGGTAGGGTCTCCCATGGCAGATTGGTCTCAGTGGAGGGACCAGACTAAGACTTCAATAGACAAACAAACAAGAAGTGAGGATACCCTGCCCGGAGGAAGCCCGGGGCCCCTTTCCGGAGCCAGGCCTGGAAAGAGGGCCCGTAAGCGAGCGCCTGATGGCCGGGTTAGCCACGGAGCCCGGTCGGGCATAGCCCGAAAAAGCAACGTGGCCACTTCTCCTTCCCGCGAACCCACCACCTACGGGAAGAACCGCTGGGGTCTGGTGCACTGCCAGTTAGGAGGCAGTGAGGGCAGGGGGCATCGACAGACCAAACCCAGCCAACAGAGACTGGCTTTGGGGACGTGGAATGTCACCTCTCTGGGGGGGAAGGAGCCTGAGCTTGTGCGGGAGGTGGAGCGCTACCAATTAGATCTGGTGGGGCTTACCTCTACGCACAGCACTGGCTCTGGAACTAAACTCCTGGATAGGGGTTGGACTCTCCTTCTCTGAAGTTGCTCAGGGTGTAAGGCGCCGGGCGGGTGTGGGGGATACTCACAAGTCCCCGGCTGAGTGCCGCTTTGTTGGAGTTTACCCCGGTGGACGAGAGGGTCGCCTCCCTACGCCTTAGGGTCATGGGAGGGAAAACTCTGAGTGTTGTTTGTGCCGATGCACCAAACAACAGTTCGGAATATCCCGCCTTCTTGCACACCCTGGATGGAGTCCTGCATGGGGCTCCTGAAGGGGACTCTATAGTCCTCCTGGGAGACTTCAACGCACACGTGGGTAACGATGGGGAAACTTGGAGGGGCGTGTTGGGGATGAACGGCCTACCTGATCTGAACCGGAGTGGGGTTTTGTTATTGGATTTCTGTGCTAGTCATGGATTGGCCATAACAAACACCATGTTCAAACATAAGGATGCTCATAAGTGTACATGGTACCAGAGTACCTTAGGCCGAAGGTCAATGATCGATTTTGTTATCGTATCATCTGGCCTGAGGCCGCATGTTTTGGACACTCGGGTGAAGAGAGGGGCAGAGCTGTCAACCGATCACCATCTGGTGGTGAGTAAGATGGCGGGGGAAGCCTCTGGACAGACCTGGTCAGCCCAAACGTGTAGTGCGGGTGAACCGGGAACGTCTGGTGGATGCCCCTGTCCGGGAGACCTTCAACTCACACCTCCGGCGGAATTTTTCGGGCATCTCTGTGGAGGCTGGGGGCATTGAGCCAGAGTGGTCATTGTTCAAAGCTTATATTGCCGAAGCTGCGGTTGAGAGCTGTGGCCTCAAGGTCATTGGTGCCTCAAGGGGCGGCAACCCTCGGACTTCGTGGTGGACACAGGTGTTCAGGGAAGCCGTCCGGCTGAAGAAGGAGGCCTTCCGGGCTGTTAGCCTGTGAGACTCTGGACTCAGTTGCGAGGTATCGACAGGCCAAGAGGACGGCAGCCTCGGCTGTAGCGGAGGCAAAGCAGCGGGTGTGGGAGGAATTCGGAGAAGCCATGGAGAAGGACTTTCAGTCGGCACCAAAGCGTTTCTGGCAAACAATCCGGCGCCTCAGGAGGGGGAAGCGTGGATCCATCCAAGCTGTGTACAGTAAGGGTGGGACATTGCTGACCTCAACTGAGGAGGTGATCGGGCGGTGGAAAGAACACTTTGAGGAACTTCTTAACCCAACTACACCCTCAATGGTAGAGACAGAGCTGGAGGATGAAGGACGGCAAACATCAATCTCCCTGGAGGAAGTCACTACGGTAGTCAAACATCTCCGCAGTGGCAAAGCCCCAGGGGTTGATGAGATCCGTCCAGAAATGCTAAAGGCTCTGGGTGTTGAGGGGCTGTCATGGATGACACGTCTTTTCAACATTGCGTGGAAGTCTGGGACAGTGCCTGAGGAGTGGCAAACGGGGGTGGTGGTACCCCTGTTCAAAAAGGGTGACCAGAGGGTGTGTGCCAATTACAGGGGTATCACATTACTCAGCCTCCCTGGGAAAGTCTACTCCAAGGTGCTGGAAAGGAGGGTTCGACCGATAGTCGCACCTCAGATTGAAGAGGAACAATGCGGATTCCGCCCTGGTCGTGGAACAACGGACCAGCTTTTCACTCTTGCAAGGATCCTGGAGGGGCTTGGGGCCCATCCGGTATACATGTGTTTTGTGGATTTGGAGAAGGCATATGATCGGGTCCCTCGGGAAATACTGTGGGGGGTGCTGCGGGAGTATGGGGTGCGGGGGTCACTGTTGAGGGCCATCCCATCTCTCTACTCCCAAAGCAAGAGCTGTGTCCGGATTCTCGGTACAAAGTCAGGCCTGTTCTCAGTGGGTGTTGGCCTCCGCCAGGGCTGCGCTTTGTCACCCATCCTGTTTGTGATTTTCATGGACAGGATTTCAAGGCGTAGTCATGGAGGGGAGGGGTTTCAGTATGGTGGGCTCAGGATTGAATCGCTGCTGTTTGCAGATGATGTGGTCCTGATTGCGTCATCAGTATGTGACCTTCAGCACTCACTGGATCGGTTTGCAGCGGAATGTGAAGCGGCTGGGATGAGGATCAGCACCTCCAAATCTGAGGCCATGGTTCTTAGCAGGAAACCGGTGGATTGTCTACTCCAAGTAGGGAGGGAGTCCTTATCCCAAGTGAAGGAGTTCAAGTATCTCGGGGTCTTGTTCTCGAGTGAGGGGAGGGTGGAGCGTGAGATTGACAGGAGAATAGGTGCAGCGGGAGCGGTATTGGGTGCACTTTGGCGCACCGTTGTAACCAAAAGAGAGCTGAGCCAGAAGGCAAAGCTCTCGATCTACTGATCAGTCTTCGTTCCTACCCTCACCTATGGTCATGAACAATGGGTAATGACCGAGGACGAGATTGCGAATACAAGCGGCAAAAATGAGTTTCCTCAGGAGGGTGGCTGGTATCTCCCCGAGGGATAGGGTGAGAAGCTCATCTCCTTTAGGGATAGGGTGAGAAGCTCAGTCACTCGAGAGAGACTCGGAGTAGAGCCGCAGCTCCTTGGCGTAGAAAGGAGCCAGTTGAGGTGGTTCATCTAGTAAGGATGCTTCCTGGTCGCCTCCCGAGGGAGGTTTACCAGGCACATCCAACTGGGAAGAGACCACGGGGCAGACCGAGGTCCAGGTGGGAAGAGACCACGGGGCAGACCGAGGTACAGGTGGGAAGAGACCATGGGGCAGACCGAGGTACAGGTGGGAAGAGACCACGGGGCAGACCGAGGTCCAGGTGGGAAGAGACCACGGGGCAGACCGAGGTACAGGTGGGTGATTACATCTCCACACTGGCCTGGGAACGCCTCGGGATCCCCCAGTCAGAGCTGGTCCATGTTGCCAGGGAGAGGGAAGTTTGGAGTCCCCTGCTGAAGCTGCTACCTCCAAGACCCGATTACGGATAAGCGGGAGAAGATGGATGGATGGATGGATGGTGTGTGTGTGTGTGTGTGTGTGTGTGTGTTGGTTAAGAGGTGTGCGTGTATTGCTTTAGAGGTGTGTGTGTGTGTGTGTGCGCATGTTGGTTAAGAGGTGTGCGTGTGTGTTGGTTCAGAGGTGTGTGTGTGTGTGTGTGTGTGTGTGTGCGTTGGTTTAGAGGTGTGTGTGTGTGTGTGTGTGTGTGCGTTGGTTTAGAGGTGTGTGTGTGTGTGTGCGTTGGTTTAGAGGTGTGTGTGTGTGTGTGTTGGTTTAGAGGTGTGTGTGTGTGTGTGTGTGTGTTGGTTTAGAGGTGTGTGTGTGTGTGTGTGTGTTGGTTTAGAGGTGTGTGTGTGTGTGTTGTTTTAGAGGTGTGTGTGTGTGTGTGTGTTGTTTTAGAGGTGTGTGTGTGTGTTGTTTTAGAGGTGTGTGTGTGTGTGTGTGTTGTTTTAGAGGTGTGTGTGTGTGTGTGCGTGTTGTTTTAGAGGTGTGTGTGTGTGTGTGTGTTGGTTTAGAGGTGTGTGTGTGTGTGTTGGTTTAGAGGTGTGTGTGTGTGTGTGTGTGTGTGTGTGTGTGTGCGTTGGTTTAGAGGTGTGTGTGTGTGTTGTTTTAGAGGTGTGTGTGTGTGTGTTGTTTTAGAGGTGTGTGTGTGTGTGTGTGTTGTTTTAGAGGTGTGTGTGTGTGTTGTTTTAGAGGTGTGTGTGTGTGTGTGTGTTGTTTTAGAGGTGTGTGTGTGTGTGTGCGTGTTGTTTTAGAGGTGTGTGTGTGTGTGTGTGTTGGTTTAGAGGTGTGTGTGTGTGTGTTGGTTTAGAGGTGTGTGTGTGTGTGTGTGTGTGTGTGTGTGTGTGCGTTGGTTTAGAGGTGTGTGTGTGTGTGTTGTTTTAGAGGTGTGTGTGTGTGTGTGTGTGTGTGTGTGTGTTGTTTTAGAGGTGTGTGTGTGTGTGTGTGTGTGTGTGTGTGTGTGCGTTGGTTTAGAGGTGTGTGTGTGTGTGTGTTGTTTTAGAGGTGTGTGTGTGTGTGTGTTGTTTTAGAGGTGTGTGTGTGTGTGTGTGTTGTTTTAGAGGTGTGTGTGCGTTGGTTTAGAGGTGTGTGTGTGTGTTGTTTTAGAGGTGTGTGTGTGTGTGTTGTTTTAGAGGTGTGTGTGTATGTGTGTGTGTTGTTTTAGAGGTGTGTGTGTGTGTGTGTGTGTGTTGTTTTAGAGGTGTGTGTGTGTGTGTTGTTTTAGAGGTGTGTGTGTGTGTGTGTGTTGTTTTAGAGGTATGTGTGTGTGTGTGTGTGTTGTTTTAGAGGTGTGTGTGTGTGTGTGTGTGTGCGTTGGTTTAGAGGTGTGTGTGTGTGTGTTGTTTTAGAGGTGTGTGTGTTGTTTTAGAGGTGTGTGTGTGTTGTTTTAGAGGTGTGTGTGTGTGTGTTGTTTTAGAGGTGTGTGTGTGTGTGTTGTTTTAGAGGTGTGTGTGTGTGTGTGTGTGTTGTTTTAGAGGTGTGTGTGTGTGTTGTTTTAGAGGTGTGTGTGTGTGTGCGTTGGTTTAGAGGTGTGTGTGTGTGTGTGTGTTGTTTTAGAGGTGTGTGTGTGTGTGTGTGTTGTTTTAGAGGTGTGTGTGTGTGTGTGTTGTTTTAGAGGTGTGTGTGTGTGTCTGTTGTTTTAGAGGTGTGTGTGTGTGTGTGTGTTGTTTTAGAGGTGTGTGTGTGTGCGTGTGTTGTTTTAGAGGTGTGTGTGTGTGTGTGTGTGTGTGTTGTTTTAGAGGTGTGTGTGTGTGTGTGTGTGTTGTTTTAGAGGTGTGTGTGTGTGTGTGTGTTGTTTTAGAGGTGTGTGTGTGTGTGTGTGTTGTTTTAGAGGTGTGTGTGTGTGTGTGTTGTTTTAGAGGTGTGTGTGTGTGTGTGTGTTGTTTTAGAGGTGTGTGTGTGTGTGTGTGTTGTTTTAGAGGTGTGTGTGTGTGTGTGTTGTCTAAGCTGTCTCTCTCTCTCCTCCAGATGGCTGTGTCTCCTATGGAGCTCTACCACACTGAGTTTGTGCGTAGCGCCCGTGCGGTGGGCGTGCTCTGGGCCGTGTGCACACTGTGCCTGGGGGTCATCGAGGTGGTGGTCCTGGTGCAGCCCTCCTGGGTGGTAACCACGGGGACCAAGGCCCCCACCTCCGGGAGCCTGGGCCTGTTCCAGGTGACCGCTCAGCCCTCACAACACACACCCTCGCCAGCTAGCTGTCCTTTAGCTCAGCGGTGAGCATGTGTGTGTGTGTGTGTGTGTGTAGGTGTGTGTGGAGGCGGACTGGCCGGGTGCAGACTGCCAGGGGTCCTCCTCTCCTCTCACCCCCCTCCCGGCCTTCCAGACCCCTGCGGTGATGGTGTGTGTGTCTCTGGGCGCGGTGTGGTGCAGCGTAGCCTGTCTCACCCTCTTCAGGTTCTGCCACTCGGGCACCATCTTTAAGAGCTGTGGCTGGTTACAACTCACCGCAGGTATCTCTCCACCGTCTCTCTCTCTCTCCACCGTCTCTCTCTCTCTCTCTACCGTCTCTCTCTCTCTCTCTCTCTCTCTCCTCTCTCTCTCCTCTCTCTCTCTCTCTCTCTCTCTCTACCGTCTCTCTCTCTCCTCTCTACCGTCTCTCTCTCTCCTCTCTCTCTCTCTCTCTCTCTCTCTCTCTCTCTCTCTCTCTCTCTCTCTCTCTCTCTCTCTCCACCGTCTCTCTCTCTCTCTCTCTCTCTCTCTCTCTCTCTCTCTCTCTCTCTCTCTCTCTCTCTCTCTCTCTCTCTCTTCTCTCCTCTCTCTCTCTCTCTCCCGTCTCTCTCTCTCTCTCTACCGTCTCTCTCTCTCTCTCTCTCTCTCTACCGTCTCTCTCTCTACCGTCTCTCTCTCTCTCTCTCTCTCTCTCTCTCCTCTCCTCTCCTCTCCTCTCCTCTCCTCTCCTCTCCTCTCTCCAGGTTTATCTACCTGTCTGTCTCTCCAGGTTTATGTACCTGTCTGTCTCTCCAGGTTTATCTACCTGTCTGTCTCTCAAGGTGTGAGTCTGTCTCTCCAGGTGTGTGTCTGTCTCTCCAGGTTTATCTACCTGTCTGTCTCTCCAGGTGTGTGTCTGTCTCTCCAGGTGTGTGTCTGTCTCTCCAGGTTTATCTACCTGTCTGTCTCTCAAGGTGTGAGTCTGTCTCTCCAGGTGTGTGTCTGTCTCTCCAGGTTGATCTACCTGTCTGTCTCTCCAGGTGTGTGTCTGTCTCTCCAGGTTTAGCTACCTGTCTGTCTCTCCAGGTTTATGTACCTGTCTGTCTCTCCAGGTTTATCTACCTGTCTGTCTCTCCAGGTGTGTGTCTGTCTCTCCAGGTTTATCTACCTGTCTGTATCTTTAGGTTTATCTACCTGTCTGTCTCTCCAGGTTTATCTACCTGTCTGTCTCTCCAGGTGCGTGTCTGTCTCTCGCCTGTCTGCTGTTCCTGGACTCCTGGGACTGTGCAGAAATGAGGGCGCTGTGTGGTGACAGAGTGAGTGTGGCCACAGGAAGTGACATCACCGTAACAGCGAGGTGTAACGTAGACACACAGTATCACACATGCTTATTGAACACAGGAAGTCCACAGGGAACCAGATACTGTATGTGTAGCTGAAGCGTGAGTACACCATCATGGGTGTAGCTGAAGCGTGAGTACACCATCATGGGTGTAGCTGAAGCGTGAGTACACCATCATGGGTGTAGCTGAAGCGTGAATTGTATTCAAGATTCAGATAACTTTATTTATCCCGAGGGAAATTAAGGTGCAACAGTTGAAACAGGAGGAATAAATGCACACAAAATATACTAATACCTAAAACTAAAACTAAATAACAAACTAAACTAAACTAGTATAAACTAAATGTAACTAAATGAACTCTAAATGTATTGACAGATGAATTGCACAATTTACAGTATTATTACAGTAATACGCAGGTATATACAATACACAACAATACGTATAGTGCAAATTGACAGTAATAAAATACTAATAAATAACTCGGATGAATACTGAAAAAGTGACAAGTGAAAAGTGAAATTGAATTTAAAGTGCAAAATTTACAGTGAAAGGATTTACAGTGCGTTGACCTCAGGTCACTGAGTCTCCACTGTCCCTCTCACCACCCGAGGTAGATGAATTAAAGAGTCTGATGGCCACAGGAAGAAAGGACTTCCTGTGGCGTTCTGTGGTGCACCTGGGTGGAATGAGTCTGTTGCTGAAGGTGCTTCTGTATGAGGTCAGCACCTGATGGAGAGGGTGAGAGTTGTTGTCAAGGATACTACGCAGCTTGCGCAGCATCCTCCTCTCAGACACCACCAACAAGGAGTCCAGCTGGACCCCCAGGACAGCGCCAGCCTTCCTGACCATCCTGCTGATCTCAACCTGCTTCCCCAGCACACGACACCGGAGAAGATGGCACTGGCTACCACCGACTGGTAGAACATCTTCAGCATCGTGTTACAAACGTTGAAGGACCGGAGCCTCCGCAGGAAGTAGAGACGGCTCTGACCCTTCTTGTACACGGCCTCAGAGTTCTTGGCCCAGACCAGTTTGTTGTCCAGGTGAACTCCCAGGTATTTATATTCCTGTACAACTTCAGCGGACACACCCTTGATGGAAAAAGTCCACCACCACCTCCTTCGTCTTGTCAGTGCATGTGGTTCAGCTCACACCACTCAATGAAGGAGTCCACGACGCCCCTGTACTCCTCATCGTTTCCCTCGCTGACACAACCAACAACTGCAGAGTCGTCCGAGAACTTCTGCAGATGGCAGGACACAGAGTTGTACTGGAAGTCTGAGTTGTATAGGGTGAACAGGAATGGGGAAAGAACCGTTCCCTGTGGAGCACCAGTGCTGCTGACCACAGTGTCAGACACACAGTCCTGCAGTCTGACAAACTGTGGACGACCCGTCAAATAGTCTGTAATCCAGGAAACCAGGGAAGAGTCCACCTTCATCGCCGTCAGCTTACTCCCCAGCAGGGCAGGCCGGATGGTGTTGAACGCACTGGAGAAGTCAAAAAACATGATTCTTACAGTGCTCCCGGGTCTGTCCAAGGTCCAAGGGTCTGTAGGCACGATGAAGCAGGAAGATGATGGCGTCATCCACTCCCAGTTTCGGCTGGTAGGCAAACTGAAGAGGGTCCAGCGATGATCTGACCAGGGGCCGAAGAAGCGACAGGACCAGCCTCTCAAAGGACTTCGACACGTGGGACGTCAGCGCCACCGGTCTGTAGTCATTAGAGGTGCTGGGACGTGCCTTCTTCGGAACAATGGTTGAATGGTTGAATGGTGAACTGTGGTTCATTATGGCTGTAGCTGAAGCGTGAATTGTAATTGGCGTCTCAGGTGGGGAGCTTCCAGCCAGGGAACTGCTCTGTGTCCTGGGTCTTCACCCTGGCTCTGCTGGGGGTGCTGGATGCTGCCATACTGGCCACGCTGGCCTTCGTCCTGGCCAACAGACAGGACGCCCTGTTACCCCCGCTAACCAAGGAAGGTAAGACAGTCAGACAGACAGGTACACAGGCACCCATCGCAAATCTGCCCTTTATCACACAAACGAGTGTGTGTATGTGTGTGTGTGTGTGTGTGTGTGTGTGTGTGTGTGTGTGTGTGTGTGTGTTGCTAGGTAACCAGAGAGATGCTGGGATGCTGACATGAGGAGTGAGAACAGTAAGAAGAGAGGAGGAGATGTGTTGTCTACACCACAAGACTCATCTGTGTTGTGGACATTAGCCCCTCTAAAGGAGAACCTAACCCCTACACCTCTCTCTGTAACTCCTTAACCATCTCCTTGACTCCTTAACCCTCTACTTAACTCCTCAAACCTCTCCTTACCTCTTAACCATCTCCTAACCTTTACCCACCTCCTTAACCCTCTCCTTAACCCTCTACTTAACTCCTCAACCCTCTCCTTACCTCCTAACAATCTCCTAACCTTTACCCACCTCCTTAACCCTCTCCTTAACTCCTCAACCCTCTCCTTACCTCTTAACCCTCTCCTTAACTCCTCAACCCTCTCCTTAACCCATAGACCTCTTCTGACCTTGTTGTATGTTTTGTTGTAAAATATATAATAATAAAAAATAATAATAATAAAAATATATTTGAAGGACTATCCATTGTTGTTTATGGGGGGATATTGTATTTCCTGAGATGAGCGAGTCGAAGGAAATTAAGATAAAATAAAGTCACATGATCTGATCATTGGGGTAGCGCCTTTATTTTGGAAACACTGTACATCCACACAGGCAACATATCCACACAGCACATGTCTCCACGGCAACACATCCACACAGCACACACTGAACCTTGTCTCTTTGTCTGGAATCACTTCTACCCTCCCCTCCCTCTCTCTCTTCTTATCTCTCTCTCTCTCTCCCTCTCTGTCCTTACCTTCCCCATCACTGCCCTTATCCCTCTCTGTCCCTCTCTTCATATGTCTCTTCCCCCCCCCTCTCTCTCTCTCTCTCTCTCTCTCTCTCTCTCTCTCTCTCTCTCTCTCTCTCTCTCTCTCTCTCTCTCTCTCTCTCTCTCTCTGTCTCTCTCTCACCCTCTCTCTCACCCTCTCTCTCTGTCTCTCTCTCACCCTCTCTCTCTGTCTCTCTCCCCCCCCTCTCTCTGTCTCTCTCTCACCCTCTCTCTCTGTCTCTCACCCCCTCTCTCTCACCCTCTCTATCTGTCTCTCTCCCCCCCTCTCTCTCTGTCTCTCTCTCACCCCTCTCTCTCTCTCTGTCTCTCTCCGTCTCTCTCTCTCTGTCTCTCTCCCCCCCTCTCTCTCTGTCTCTCTCCCCCCCTCTCTCTCTCTGTCTCTCTCCCCCCCTCTCTCTCTGTCTCTCTCCCCCCCTCTCTCTCTCTGTCTCTCTCTCACCCTCTCGTTATTCCTCTCCCTCTGTCACGCTCTGTCTCTCTCCCCCTCCCTCTCTCCCCTCTCCGTATCCCTCTCTCTCTCTGTCTCTCTCTCCTTATCTCTTCCTTTGTCTGTCCTTATCTCTCTGTCTCCCCCCCCCCCTCTCTCTCTCTCTCTCTCTATGTCTCTCTCTCTCTCTCTCTCTCTCTCTCTCTCTCTCTCTCTCTCTCTCTCTCTCTCTCTCTCTCTCTCTCTCTCTCTCTCTCTCTCTCTCTCTCTCTCTCTCTCTCTCTCTCTCTCTCTCTCTCTCTCTGCCTCTCCTTATCCCCTCTCTCTCTCTCTCTCTGTTAGACCAGGGCGATCACTCCATAGACCGTCCTGCAGTGACATCACATCAACACTAAATTAATACATTGTCAGATCTTAAAACACAATGTTTTGATCCAAAGGAGTGACAAAATAAATGGATATATGGATAGCAATGACTGAGCATTATGGGACACTATGATCCGCTGATCCTACTCCTGTAGGACCTGGAGCAGCTGCTGGGCCAGGACTCTGGTGTTAAAGGTCACCGCCGCCCTCCGGCTACGACTAGGACTCCCGTTGACCTGCCTGGGGGTTACTATGGTATCCTGCCTCTCTCTTCCTCTCCCTCCTCCCTCCTCCACCTCCTCCTCCTCCTCCTCCTCCAGCCTCAGCCTCTTCACCCGCAGCAGAGGGGGGTCGCTGCTGGGCAACGGGGGAGGCGTGTCGTCAAGGGAACGGCGGGACCTGGTGTGGGCGGGGCTTACAGGTCTCTTCCCCGCCACATCCCATCTGGAGTGAGGCTTGGGGGAAGGCAGGCTGCCCAGTACCCTAGCAACCAGGTATCTATGGAGATGCACAAAAGGAAGTGTTATCTGGTGTCACACAAACACTGTCTGTCTCTTTTGTGTTGGGTTGTGGTCAAAATACAAAGTGATGCAAAATGTGTCATCGGTGGCAGCTATTATAAAGGACATCTTATTACACAGCTGCACAAGATGGTGGACTACTGAAAGGGAGATGTTGCCATTGGGACGGACCTCAGCAGGTCCGGGTCGGCCCCTCTGGAGGCTGAGGGTCTGGAGTCCAGCTGCTCCAGCTTGTTCTGTCTGGACCGCTCCAGGAGGGCCCTGGTCAGCTGAGGGTCCATTCTGTCAGAGTTCAAAGGGGATAGGACTGGTTTTACAGATAGAACTAGTTAGGACTGGTTGTACTGGTGGTACTGGTTAGGTCTGGTTTTTACTGATGGTACTGGTTAGGACTGTTTTTTACTGATGGTACTGGTTAGGACTGGTTTTACTAATATAACTGGTTAGGACTGGTCTTTACTAATGGTACTGGTCAGGACCTGTTTTACTAGGTAAAGGTACTAGTAAGGACGGTTGTTACGAAAGGTACTAGTTAGGACTGGTTTCACTGGGTGAAGGTACTAGTTAGGACTGGTTTCACTGGGTGAAGGTACTAGTTAGGACTGGTGCTACCTCTCCAGCATGGCCCAGGTAGCAGCCTGAGAGTTTCCCAGACTCATGCTTCTGCTGGTTTCATCGTAGTCCTGGTAGGGCCCCGCCCCCTCCTCCTCCTCCTCCACCACATCCATCACGTCCATGTCTCCTGGGTTCACCAATCCCACGCCTTCCGCCTCTGACAGGAGGCGGAGCATAGCGGCCATGTAGGCAGCTGATTAGTCGAGATAAAAAGAGAGATACACAGAGATGAAAAGCTGCTTTTTACTAGAGTATCCTGTGTGTGTGTGCGTGTGTGTGTGTGTTGGTTGGTATGTGTGTGTGTGTTTGGTGTGTGTGTATGTGTGTGTGTGTGTGTGTGTGTGTGTGTGAGAGTGTGTGCATTAGTGTGTGTTTGATCTGTGTGTATGTGTTCACCTCCTTCCTGCTCTTGTTCCCGCCTCTGGTTGCTCTCTACCATTTGCTGCAGAGCATCATCTAAGCTCCTCCTCCATTCCGTCTGCTGGTAGTACGCATCTCCCCGTTGGACAGGATATGACATCATCTCTGCTTCGTTTGGCAGCAAATCATGCAGGTCTCTACGGAAACGCCTGGGTCCGCCCACTTGGCCATCCAAGCCACGCCCACCTGGACGAGCTGCTGGGAGAGACTGGAATACAACCAGTTAAACACACCTGTAGTTAAACACACCTGTAGGTAAACACACCTGTAGTTAAACACACCTGTAGTTAAACACACCTGTAGTTAAACACACCTATAGTTAAACACGCCTGTAGTTAAACACACCTGTAGTTAAACACACCTGTAGTTAAGACACCTGTAGGTAAACACACCTGTAGGTAAACACACCTGTAGTTAAACACACCTGTAGTTAAACACACCTGTAGGTAAACACACCTGTAGTTAAACACACCTGTAGTTAAACACACCTGTAGTTAAGACACCTGTAGGTAAACACACCTGTAGTTAAACACACCTGTAGTTAAGACACCTGTAGGTAAACACACCTGTCGTTAAGACACCTGTAGGTAAACATCTATAGTTAACACATCTGTAGTTAAACACACCTGTAGTTAACACACCGGTTTGTTAAACAACTGAAGTTAACACACCTGTAGTCAAACACCTGTAGTAAACACAGCTGTAGCTAAACACACCGGTTGTTAAACAACTGTAGTTAAAATAATAAGCTATAATAAGCTAGAATGTTAGCTTGCTATGACATGGGCCCGCAGTACGCACACATTCTGTGGTGTCGACAGACCAGCTCATCTGACTCATCCTGTTTCTACACATATACACCTAAACATGTTATGTATGTAAATATGTTACACCTTTGATATGTTGATTATATTATAACAATGTATGTAAACGTATGTAATGTTATATATTTATTATATAATAAATATGCATGCTATATATTTATATTTACTTTATATATGCTGTATATATTTCTACATATGACATATTGACATATTTTGACATATATCAATGTAAAAATTGTATAGATTTGTTGTATCTATCTTTATACATATGTTATATTTATTGTATATAAATATGTAAACATGCATATTATACATTAATGTATATGTATTATATTACATTTATTGTATTATATCTATCTATGTAAACATGTGATTTATTTATATTTATCATAGTATATTATATCTATATCTATATATTTGTTATTATATTTATTATATTACATTTCTTGGTGTGAAAATGTGTATTTATTATATTATATTATCTGAACATGGTATTCATCTGTAGCCCAACAAAAACAACTACTTGACATGTCTGTCTCCGTCAGGGCTGTTGCCTAGCAACCAGCCATCCTCATCCCTCTGTTTCTTATCCATCCATGTCTCTCTCCTCTATCTGTCTCTGTCTCTGTCTGTCTCTCTCTCTCTCTCTCTCTCTCTCTCTCTCTCTCTCTCTCTCTCTCTCTCTCTCTCTCTCTCTCTCTCTCTCTCTCTCTCTCTCTCTCTCCTACTCTATCTAACAATACTATAATACAAAACAATATATTGATAGATACACAGTTTAATATCTAGATCTAACAATAGTTGAATACAATATATACACATATTCATATCTATTTAGATAATACATACATATAAACATATACTGTATATTTATTTATTTATTTATATATACACAGTGAATATATATATATATATATATACACATATATAATAATCATATAGATGTATGTATCAGACATTATTATCAACAGAAGTGCTGATGTCATCCTGCCTGGCGACAATAGGAATCATGGTTACACAACATGGTGACGACACACATGTTAGAACACACACACACACACACACACACACACACACCCCCACACACACACACACACACCCACGCACATCCTCCTTACCTTAGCGTTGAGCAGACTGGAGGCCATAACGCACACCATGCAAAGAGGGCCCAGCATTCTGTCTGTCCGTTCGTCTGTCTGACAGAATGCGGCTGCCCTGTTTGAAGCTCCCCTGGTCTGTGTTCCTCTCTGCAGCAGGAGAGAGTGTGTGTGAGAGAGAGAGAGAGAGAGAGAGAGAGAGAGAGAGAGAGAGAGAGAGAGAGAGAGAGAGAGAGAGAGGGAGAGAGAGGCGAGGGAGAGAGAGGGGAGGAGCAGTATGGGAGAGGGAGAGAACAAATACACTTACATTCATCCCTCCCTCCTCCTCTTCCCCCTCCCTCTGCCTTTCACATCTCTCCCATCCTCTCCCCCTCCCTCCCTCCCTCCCCCTCCCTCCCCCTCCCTCCACCATCACTCCCATCATCTCCCCCTCCCTCCCTCCCTTCGTCCCTCCCTCCCTCCCTCCCCCTCCCTCCACCATCACTCCCATCATCTCCCCCTCCCTCCCTCCCTTCGTCCCTCCCTCCTCCTCCCCTCCCTCCTCCTCCCCCTCCCTCCACCATCACTCCCATCATCTCCCCCTCCCTCCCTCCCTCCCTTCGTCCCTCCCTCCTCCTCCCTCTCCCTCCACCATCACTCCCATCTTCTCCCTCCCTCCTCCCCTCCGAGTGCAAATACAGGATGAAGAGATATGGTTGCCATGGTAATGTCTTTATTGAAACATGGGATCAGAAGGGGTAAAGAAAACAGGGTCCATAGTAACAATTCATACACACATAACCGTCCTCAACACTGCTATGGTCGCCTTGGTTACCGATGCTGAGTAGAATATCATAGAGGAAGTTACATCACAAGTCAGAGGCATTGAGTCACCATGACACCAGAACAACAATAAGACACACCGACTGAACCAGAAGGGACACGCACACTCACCCACACACCCACACTCACACACACACACACACACACACACATGCCCACACATGCCTACACACACGTGCCCACACACACACACACACACACACACAAACACGCTCTCACACACACACACACACACACACACACACACACGCTCTCACACACACACACACAAACACGCTCTCACACACACACACACACACACACACACACACACACACACACACACACACACACACACACACACACACACACACACACACACACACACACACACACACACATGCTGTACATCATGCAGAGGTTAAATCTACAACTAAAGGAAAGACTTTTATGATTGACAGATTCCATGTCCTTTGCTCACTGGTTGATTCAATCCTCACTGGTCGTGTACAATGTCTATCATGTTATATTATTATATCATATTATATCCATGTTATATTACATCCTTCAACAACGACCCACTCTGCGGAGGTGAGGCCGCTGTCAACTCATTTACATAACATCACCACCCTCTCCTAATGTCATCACAGAGTCATCACCACCCTCTCCTAATGTCATCACAGAGTCATCACCACCCTCTCCTAATGTCATCACAGAGTCATCACCACCCTCTCCTAATGTCATCACAGAGTCATCACCACCCTCTCCTCAGATTATCAGAGTCATCACCACCCTCTCCTCAGATTATCAGAGTCATCACCACCCTCTCCTCAGATTATCAGAGTCATCACCACCCTCTCCTCAGATTATCAGAGTCATCACCACCCTCTCCTCAGATTATCAGAGTCATCACCACCCACTAACCCTTCAGTGTACATACTGGTCAAGATATGATCTGGTCTGATATGTACACAGCATGTATGTCTACTATGTAGTACTATAGCTAATGTGCTAGCATGGATTAGGTAGCACTGACTTTGTAGACCGTATCTGACTAGGTAGTACTAGGTACTAGGTATAACTAGGTAGTACTAGGTACTAGGTATAACTAGGTTTGTACTAGGTACTAGGTATAACTAGGTAGTACTATGCAGTAGATGGTACAGTCTAACGGTGGTGATATACAGGCGTGGTTGGAGCAGTCGCTGGGATGCTTCTGGTTGCTATGGTAACGCATGCTGGCCGGAGGGGAAGCAGAGGTCCATGGAAAAGAAGACATGTTTGCATCTGTACTATACACCACTCCGTCTCAGGGAGGATAGAAGTCTTTGTTTTCATATTCACATCACTTACAATACTTAACAACAAGCCCCCACCCACCCTCACAACCCCACCCTCACAACCCCACCCTCAGTACCCCACCCTCAGTACCCCACCCTCACAGCCCCACCCTCAGTACCCCACCCTCACAACCCCACCCTCAGTACCCCACCCTCAGTACCCCACCCTCAGTACCCCACCCTCAGTACCCCCACCCTCAGTACCCCACCCTCAGTACCCCACCCTCAGTACCCCACCCTCACAACCCCACCCTCAGTACCCCACCCTCACAACCCCACCCTCAGTACCCCACCCTCAGTACCCCACCCTCAGTACCCCCACCCTCAGTACCCCACCCTCACCCACTACCCTACCATCCTCCCACCGTCACCAATTACTCCACCCTCCCCCCACCCTCACCCGACAACCCCACCCTATCTACGCCACCCTCCCCCTTATGACCCCCCCCTCTCCCCACCCTCACCCATTACCCCACCCTCACCCCAGAACCCCACCCTCACCCCAGAACCCCACCCTCATCCCGACACTGTCATTAGTACATTAGTTGAACATCCGGGCAGATATGGAGGAGCGTTGCATTATGGGTAGGCTGCAGATTTCCCAATTGTTCACTCCAGCCCCTGTGAGGAAATAACACACACACACACACACACACACACACACACACATGATACAAATGATACAAATTACATATATAGTTATATAATGTAAATACATATATCATGTATATATTCTACATCTCTACAAAATCATTTCTACATACCTGTTTGTATATATAGTTATATAATATAAATACATGTTAACATTATACATATAGTTATATTATATAAATAGAAAGATATACAGTACAGCTTTTTCAAATGAGCTGGAAGTGCTGCCTTACCAGTTTCCTGCTCACATCTGATTGGAGAAGGAGGTTGGAGCTCCTCCTTGTTGGCTGTAGGCCTGACCATACTCCGCCTCCTGAGGCTACATGACAGGAAGTGACATCACATACACAAGATGGTTGGAATTGGTTATCTGGTTGTAGTTACCTGGTGATAACAGGTTACCTGGTGATAATAGGTTACCTGGTTGTAGTTACCTGGTGATAACAGGTTACCTGGTTGTAATTGGTTATCTGGTTGTAGTTACCTGGTGATAACAGGTTACCTGGTGATAATAGGTTACCTGGTTGTAGTTACCTGGTGATAATAGGTTATCTGGTTGTAGTTACCTGGTGATAACAGGTTACCTGGTTGTAATTGGTTACCTGGTTGTAATTGGTTATCTGGTTGTAGTTACCTGGTGATAACAGGTTACCTGGTGATAACAGGTTACCTGGTGATAACAGGTTACCTGGTTGTAATTGGTTACCTGGTGATAACAGGTTACCTGGTTGTAATTGGTAACCTGGTGATAACAGGTTACCTGGTTGTAATTGGTTACCTGGTTGTAGTTACCTGGTGATAACAGGTTACCTGGTGATAACAGGTTACCTGGTTGTAATTGGTTACCTGGTGATAACAGGTTACCTGGTTGTAATTGGTTACCTGGTGATAACAGGTTACCTGGTGATAACAGGTTACCTGGTTGTAATTGGTTACCTGGTGATAACAGGTTACCTGGTTGTAATTGGTTACCTGGTTGTAACAGGTTACCTGGTTGTAATTGGTTACCTGGTTGTAATTGGTTACCTGGTTGTAATTGGTTACCTGGTTGTAATTGGTTATCTGGCTGTAGTTACTTAGGGACCTACCTTTTCCGGTAGGAGCCATGTTGTATTTTTCGTATTTGTATGTATTTGTGATCCGTGTGTTTTCTCTATGATCGGTTGTGATTCCCTATTTGTCGTTGTGTTTTTTGATTTGTTGTGTTTTGGTATATTTGCACTTCAGGGGCCACCGTATAATTGGTTTCCTGGTTGTAATGAGGTCATTGTAAGGGTTGCTACCTGGTTGTATCCTTGCTGCTGGTTGAAGTCTGGCTGGTACCCTCCGCCCTGGTTGCCAGCGTAGGGGTCCTGCTCGTAGGCCCCTGCTGGCCGTACGTCTCCGGTGCAGCAGGCTTCTCCTGGGGGGGAGGGGCCCGCATGAAGGGGGCTATGATGCCGGTCTCCTTGAACACGAACCACAGGTTCCCCGCCCACAAGATGAGGTTGATGAAGCCAAAAGCCTGGAGAGGAGAGAGGAGAGAGGAGGGAGAGGAGGGAGGAGGGAGGAGGGAGGAGGGAGGAGGGAGGGAGGAGGGAGGAGAGCAGAGGAGAGAAGGAGAGAGGAGATGAGAGGAGCAGGACAAAATTAAAGAGGAAAGAATACCGCAGAGATGCTGGTTAGCTTTTCGCTAGCCATACCAGACGGAGGTGTTTAGCATGCTAGTTAGCTTTTCCCTAGGCCATACCATACGGATGTGTTTAGCATGCTAGTTAGCTCTACACTAGCCATACCACACAGAGGTGTTTAGAATGCTGGTTAGCTTTTCGCTAGCCCATACAACACAGAGGTGTTTAGCATGCTAGTTAGCTCTACACTAGCCGTACCATGGATGTGTTTAGCATGCTGGTTAGCTTTTCCCTAGGCCATACCATACGGATGTGTTTAGCATGCTAGTTAGCTCTACACTAGCCATACCACACAGAGGTGTTTAGAATGCTGGTTAGCTTTTCGCTAGCCCATACAACACAGAGGTGTTTAGCATGCTAGTTAGCTCTACACTAGCCGTACCATGGATGTGTTTAGCATGCTGGTTAGCTTTTCCCTAGGCCATACCATACGGATGTGTTTAGCATGCTAGTTAGCTCTACACTAGCCATACCACACAGAGGTGTTTAGAATGCTGGTTAGCTTTTCGCTAGCCCATACAACACAGAGGTGTTTAGCATGCTTGTTAGCTCTACACTAGCCATACTACGGAGGTGTTTAGCATGCTAGTTAGCTCTACACTAGCCGTACCACGGAGGTGTTTAGCATGCTAGTTAGCTCTACACTAGCCGTACCACGGAGGTGTTTAGCATGCTAGTTAGCTCTACACTAGCCGTACCACGGAGGTGTTTAGCATGCTAGTTAGCTCTACACTAGCCGTACCACGGAGGTGTTGAGGCCGGACATGACCGGGTCGTGGACCTCGCGACAGCTGTTCTCCTCGTTGCTGCAGGCGCTGATGAAGGTGCGGACCTGGTCCGGGTTCGTGGCCGTCTTCACGTCAGACAGACCCTTAGCCCACGCCGCGGAGCTCACCAGCCACATGAAGGCAAACACCCCCGTCACGCCCAGGTCCTACACACACCACACACACACACACACACACACACACATACCACACACACACACACACACACACACACACACACACACACACATACACACACACATACACACACATAGTTTAGCTAGGCTAGGTGTTGTATGCTAGGCGAGGTGGTGTTCGCCAGGCTAGGTATTGTGTGCTAGGATAGGTGTTGGGTGTTAGGCTAGGTGTTGTATGCTAGGATAGATGGTGTTCACCAGGCTAGGTATTGTGTGCTAGGCTAGGTGTTGTGTGCTAGGCTAGGTGTTGTATGCTAGGCTAGGTGGTGTTCGCCAGTCTAGGTATTGTGTGCTAGGCTAGGTGTTGGGTGCTAGGCTAGGTGTTGGGTGTTAGGCTAGATGTTGTATACTAGGCTAGGTGGTGTTTGCCAGGCTAGGTATTGTGTGCTAGGCTAGGTGTTGGGTGTTAGGCTAGGTGTTGTATGCTAGGCTAGGTGGTGTTCGCCAGGCTAGGTATTGTGTGCTAGGCTAGGTGTTGTGTGCTAGGCTAGGTGTTGTATACTAGGCTAGGTGGTGTTTGCCAGGCTAGGTATTGTGTGCTAGGCTAGGTGTTGTGTGTTAAGCTAGGTGATGTATGCTAGATTAGGTGGTGTTAGCTAGGCTCGGTAGTGTATGCTAGCCTAGGTGTTGCATGCTAGGCTAGCTGTTGTGTGCTGAGCTAGGTGTTGTTAGCTAGGCTGCTAAGCTAACATACTATCAGCGGGCCCTTGTTGTTCTCCTTGTACTTTTCGTAGGCGAAGACGTAGATGGCCAGCGCGGCGGTGGAGTAGAGGAAGGCAAACACTCCGATGGTGACAAAGAATTCAGCAGAGGAAGAGTAGTCACCGATGAGGAAGAGGCGCTCAGGTGCGCCCCCCTTACAGGTAGGGGCGTCAAAGTACACCTGGTGCAGTCTGGGTACAGAAACACATCAAACCAGTGAACACATGGACAGGTAGTTAACATCATGCGGTAATAACTATTTATATGGTGATAGTGAACATTATAAGTGTGTATGGGGATAGTGAATATAAAAAGTGTGTAAATATGGTGATAGTGAAAATAACAAGTGTGTTTGTCTAACGATAGTGAACATAATCGGTATGGTGATCCTGAATATAACAAGTGTGTATATATATATATATGGTGATAGTGAACATAATAAGTGTGTATGGTAATAGTGAACATAATAAGTGTGTATGTGATAGTGAACATAATAAGTGTGTATGTGATAGAGAGCAGACCTGAAGGGGTACTCGAACTCCACCGATATGGTCAGATTACTCTCCGCCCGAGTCTTACAATTCACCGCCATTTTAAACGTCCCAGAATAACTCCCACAGGTGGCGAACGCAAAGATGGAGAAAAACTACAAGATAGAGATAGACAGATGGAATGAGAGAGAGAGAGAGAGAGAGAGAGAGAGAGAGAGAGAGAGAGAGAGAGAGAGAGAGAGAGAGAGAGAGAGAGAGAGAGAGAGAGAGAGAGGGATGGAGGGAGGGAGGGAGGGAGGGAGAGAGAGAGAGAGAGAGAGAGAGAGAGAGAGAGAGAGAGAGAGAGAGAGAGAGAGAGAGAGAGAGAGAGAGAGAGAGAGAGAGAGAGAGAGAGAGAGAGAGAGAGAGAGAGAGAGAGAGAGAGAGAGAGAGATGGAGAGAGAGAGAGAGAGAGAGAGAGAGAGAGAGATTTGTTGGATTAGTTAGTTTAATAAGTAGTAATGGTACTGTGTGATGGTTGCTAAGTGTAGTTAGTTAGTGATGGTTCCTAGGTGATGGTTAGTTAGTTATGGCTACTCTGTGATAGTGAGTTAGTGATGGTAACTAGGGTATGGTTAGTTAGTTATGGCTACTCTGTGATAGTGAGTTAGTGATGGTAACTAGGGTATGGTTAGTTAGTTATGGCTACTCTGTGATAGTGAGTTAGTGATGGTAACTAGGTGACGGTTAGTTAGTTATGGCTACTCTGTGATAGTGAGTTAGTGATGGTAACTAGGGTGTGGGCTCGTTAATTATGGTTAGTTGTTGATGATTAATTAAGTTATGGTTAGTAAGTGATGGGTACTAAGTGATGGTTAGTTAGTGATGGTGACTTAGTTATGGTCACTGAGTGATGTTTGAATGGCATGGTTAGTTAGTGATGTAGTAGTATGTATGTAGTATGTAATGGATAGTTAGTTTGTAGGTGATGGTTACTTAATGATGGTTACTAGGCGATGGTTGGTTATGGTATGTTAGTGATGGTTACTAGGCGATGGTTGGTTATGGTATGTTAGTGATGGTTATTAGGCGATGGTTGGTTATGGTATGTTAGTGATGGTTACTAGGCGATGGTTGGTTATGGTAAGTTAGTGATGGTTACTAGGCGATGGTTGGTTATGGTATGTTAGTGATGGTTACTAGGCGATGGTTGGTTATGGTAAGTTAGTGATGGTTACTAGGCGATGGTTGGTTATGGTATGTTAGTGAAGGTTACTAGGCGATGGTTGGTTATGGTATGTTAGTGATGGTTATTAGGCGATGGTTGGTTATGGTAAGTTAGTGATGGTTATTAGGTGATGGTTGGTTATGGTAAGTTAGTGATGGTTACTAGGTGATGGTTGGTTATGGTAAGTTAGTGATGGTTACTAGGTGATGGTTGGTTATGGTAAGTTAGTGATGGTTACTAGGTGATGGTTGGTTATGGTAAGTTAGTGATGGTTACTAGGCGATGGTTGGTTATGGTAAGTTAGTGATGGTTACTAGGTGATGGTTGGTTATGGCTAGTTAGTGATGGTTACTAGGTGATGGTTGGTTATGGTTAGTTAGTGGTGGGTGACAGTTAGTTATGATTAGTTAGTGATGGTTACTAGGTGATCGTTTGTGAGGGGTGGTTACAGGGTGATCGTTAGGGGATAGTTTGTTGGTGATGGTTACGAGGTGATGGTTACTAGGTGATGGTAACTAGGTGATGGTTAATTAGTGATGGTTACTTAGTAAGCTTACCCATTGCAAGGCTTTGATGAAACCCAACGGAACCTTGAGGATACGGAACTGCCCTTGGGCAACCAACTGGAGAGAGAGAGAGAGAGAGAGAGAGAGAGAGAGAGAGAGAGAGAGAGAGAGAGAGAGAGAGAGAGAGAGAGAGAGAGAGAGAGAGAGAGAGAGAGAGAGAGAGAGAGAGAGAGAGACATAGAGAGAGGGTGAGACACAGGGGTGAGAGAGGGGTGAGCGAGAGAACAAGAGGGTGAGAGAGAGAGGGTGAGAGAGAGAGGGGTGAATACATAATGTTAAACATGATATACAGATAGCATAGCATTATATTAGCAATTATCAATAAAGATGTATTTATGTCTCCATATAAATGTAGTCTTGTATCAACAGAGATGTGTTCATGTATCCATCAAGGGGCATCATGTAGCCATCAAGGGGTATTCATGTAGCCATCAAGGGGTATTCATGTAGCCATCAAGGGGTATTCATGTAGCCATAGAAATATATTCCTTATATATCCATAGAGGTGTTTCCATCAAGAGGCATTCATGTGTCCATCAATCCATTCATGTATCCATTAATGCCTCCATAGAGATGCATTCATGTCTCCATAGAGATGTGTTCATGTCTCCATAGAGATGTGTTCATGTCTCCATGGAGATGTGTTCATGTCTCCATAGAGATGTGTTCATGTCACTATAGAGATGTGTTCATGTCTCCATGGAGACGTATTCATGTCACTATAGAGATGTGTTCATGTCTCCATGGAGACGTATTCATGTCACTATAGAGATGTGTTCATGTCTCCATGGAGACGTATTCATGTCACTATAGAGATGTGTTCATGTCTCCATGGAGACGTATTCATGTCGCTATAGAGAGCGGTCTGTGCCGTGGAGCAGCAGAACGTCTTCTCCCCAACACACAGCATGCAGACCAGTAGACCAGTGGACCAGTAGACCAGTAGACCAGTGGACCAGTAGACCAGTGGACCAGTAGACCAGTGGACCAGTAGACCAGTAGACCAGTAGACCAGTGGACCAGTAGACCAGTGGACCAGTAGACCAGTAGACCAGTAGACCAGTGGACCAGTAGACCAGTGGACCAGTAGACCAGTGGACCAGTAGACCAGTAGACCAGTAGACCAGTGGACCAGTAGACCAGTGGACCAGTAGACCAGTGGACCAGTGGACCAGACCGGACCAGAGCGGGAGAGCAGGAGCTGTTTACGTTGAGGAAGGACTCAGGAGTCCTCAGAGATATAGTAGGCTGCCATTTTAAAAGCAGCCTCCCCACCTCCCTCCCTCCCTCCCTCCCCACCTCCCTCCCTCCTCCCTTAGACACGACACCACAGCTCAGAGACATATCCAGAGACATATCTGATTACAGATTAATACGCACACACTGGAATGTGGTCGGGGCACACACACATTTGATAGTGCTCCGTGGTGTACAGCCACACAGCTGATGTACCAGCTGTGGTTTTACATGTTCGAGGTCAGTGCAGCTCCACCCTCCAGCCCTGTATCTCCGCATCTATCCAGCCTCCACCCGCATCTCTCCAGCCTCCACCCGCATCTCTCCAGCCTCCACCCGCTGATCCCCAGCCTTCACCCAGAAGCACCCTCAGCCCAGACATATGATCTGTATTTGAATCAGGGTTAAAATATTCTTACCTGGTTCACTATGTCCATCCTGACCACCGATGGAGAGACGAGTGCAGAGATGAGAGAGGAGAGATGAGGGAGGAGAGAGGAGAGAGGAGAGAGGAGAGAGAGGAGAGAGGAGAGAGGAGAGAGAGAGCAGAGGGGGAGGGTGCGAGGGTGGGGGAGGGGGAGTGTGTGAGGGTGGGGGAGGGGGAGTGTGTGAGGGTGGGGGATGGGGAGGAAGGCTACTGCGTGTTGACATGAGTAGAAACACACATGAATAATGACGACATATAATATACTATTATACACTACATTATGTTTCATAAAACTACTCTATATTTCAAATATGACTAGATAAAAATACACTTTACTGTTTTATTGTAAATACTAATATACTTTCTATTATATACATTGTGTTTCATACAGTACATTTGATAAAAAATATGACTCTATTTATACTATTTTACAAAAATACTATACTACTACATTACTATACTATATATTATATAATATATTATGTTTAATATACTATTTTATATTTGAAAGATGACTATACAAATAAATACACACAACTGTTTTATTATAAATACAAATAAACTTTATATGATATACTAAATAATGTTTCATATAGTACATTATATTTAAAATATGACACTATTTAGACTGTTATATAAAAAATACTAATACAGTACTGTACTTTATAGTATACATTATGTTGAATATACTACATTATATTGACAATATTACTATATACACTTTATATACTTTTTTATTAGAAATAGTAATACATTAATATACTATATATGATATGCTACATCATGTTTACACTATAATAATTAATAAGAATTGATATAAATACACTATATATACTGTTCTATAAAAAATACTAATACATTAATATATTATATATTATATACCACATCATGTTTTATATAGTTCATTATGTTGACAACGTCACTATAATAAACTGTTTTATTAAAAAATAGTTATACATTAATATCACAATACTCTATATTATATACTACATTATGTTTCATATATTACATTATATTGACAATTTTACTATTTAAATACACTATATATGTACAGTTATTAAAAATACAAATGTATTAATATACTAGATATTATATACTGCATTGTTTAATATAGCATTTTATTGTAAATATAACTATATAAATACACTATATATAGTTTTATAACAATTTTAATACACTAATACACTATATATTACATATACTACATTGTTTAATATAGTACATTATATTGCCAAAATAACTACATAAATACGCTTTATATACTGTTTTATTATAAATACATGAATACACTGCATTTAGTTTAATATAGTAAATGATATTTAAAATATTAGTATACTATATACTATATATAATATACTATGTATACTGTTTTATTCAAAATACGAATACACACTACATTTGATTGACAGTGTGAATACACTGAGGTGATTGGACGAAAGCCTCTTGTCTCCGGGTAGAACGTGACGGAGCCACGCCCCTAGCTGCTCACTTTATTGAGTATAAAAACATGACCACCCACCGTTACCCTGACAACAGCACAACAAAGAAACAGGACCACAATATGGGCGACTGGTCACACACGTGTGGCAAATATTATCCAAAATAATAATAATAACATGATATATAAATATATATTCAATATTACAGAAGTGTGTCCTGACAGTATGATATGGATTTTTTCCGACCAATAAAAATACATCAAAACTGTTGGGGGAGGAGTCACCAACAGGAAGTCACCAACAGGAAGTCACCAACAGGAAGTCATCAACAGGAAGAAATGAAACAAAATCAGAGTAAAGAGATAGAGGAGGAGAAAGGAGCAAGAGAGGAGATGAGGAGGAGGAGCAAGAGGAGAGAGGAGAAGAGGAAAGAGGAGAGGAGAGCAGGTGGAGGAGATAGGAGGAGGAAGAAGTGAAGGGGGAGAGAGGAGGTGGAGGAGGTGGACAAGGAGGAGATAGGAGGTGGAGGAGAGGAGCAGGAGGAGCAGAAGGAAGAGGAGCAGAAGGATGAGAAAGAGGAGAGAAGTAGAGAGAAGGTGTAGGAGGAAGAGAAGAGGAGGAGGAGGAGGAGGAGTGGTCCCAGGGTCAGTGACAAGTGGTGTTTTGTCATGTCCAGTTATTGCCATGACGACCCTCAGTCTCCATAACCTTTTTCCCCCCCCACCCTCCTACAATGACGTCACACAGGCCATCTCGTCCGCTAGCTCCGCCTCCTCCTCGCGGCCTACTCTGATTGGCTCCTCGTCGCTATAGAGCACGCCCATGTCGGCGTGGCTGATGATGCTACTTCCTGTCCCGCCTCCGGAGCTTCCTCTGCTCAGCAGGTCACTGGCGGCCGACTCCATCTCCTCCACGGTCATGTGACACGCGTCCGCAATCTCCCGCTTGGCGAACGCCACGAACTTAGGATCTCTAGCGTAGAGACCCAGACCCTCGGAGATCAGAACCTGGGTACAGAAATGATTAGATTATATATATACACAGTACAAGCACAATAATATCTATAGAAACACAGTAAAATCACAATAATATACATATATAAAAACACAGTACAATCACAAAATACATCTATATATAAACCCAGTACAATCATTAGAATATATATACTGTATATATTTATACAGTATATAGATATATACTTTATATATATATATATATATATATATATATATATATATATATATATATATATAATGTATATATAAACACACACTGTACAATAATTATAATATACAGTACAATCACAATAATATACATATATAAAAACACAGCACAATAATTAATATATATATATATATATATATATATATATATATATATATATATATATATATATATATATATATAACCACAGTATAATCATTATAATATACATACACACATAGGTAAGAATGTCAGTGTGTGTGTACTCACAGCTTCCACCAGACTGTCTGCAGAGCCCCTCATCTCAGCACAGTGAGGACCCAGCTGCCCTGGCACCCGCAGTGAGCTGTAGGCCCTGTAGGGGGAGCCCTGCTCTGCTAACACACACACACACACACACACACACACACACACACACACACACACACACACACACACACACACACACACACACACACACACACACACACACACACACACACACACACACACACACACACACGCCACATCAGAGCTGACTGACAGATACCAACTGCTCAGATATGAAATGTATTCTCTGATAACTAAAGCTGGACATCTGTTACTTGGTGCATTACTAAAAAGGTTGAAGGTTAATCACTTTAATAATATAACAGGGCAGTACCATAATGTACATTATAATGAGACTCAAGATTCAACATTCAAGATGTTTTTATTTGATGTGTTTATTATTACCAAGTGCAATGGAATGCTTACTATACAATACTATACTGTACTAAACTATACTATACTATACTGTACTAAACTATACAATACTATACTGTACTAAACTATACAATACTATACTGTACTAAACTATACACTACTATACTGTACTAAACTATACAATACTATACTGTACTAAACTATACACTACTATACTGTACTAAACTATACAATACTATACTGTACTAAACTATACTATACTATACTGTACTAAACTATACAATACTATACTGTACTAAACTATACAATACTATACTGTACTAAACTATACACTACTATACTGTACTAAACTATACAATACTATACTGTACTAAACTATATAATACTATACTGTACTAAACTATATAATACTATACTGTACTAAACGATACAATACTATACTGTACTAAACTATACAATACTATACTGTACTAAACTATACAATACTATACTGTACTAAACTATACACTACTATACTGTACTAAACTATACAATACTATACTGTACTAAACTATATAATACTGTACTATACTAAACTACTATACTGAAAAATGATATCCTATACTATACTGAATAACAGGATATACAGGCGTAAGATACAGGAATATCCTTACATATGAATAAAGGATGTAAATCAACTGTATGTCTAGAACTGTTAATTTATCCATGGCTTTTTTATCAAGTGTACACTAGATATACTCAGAAATAGTGAACCAGAAATAGGAAAGCAGCCTCATTCATCCTGGTCTACAGGTAGAACCAGATCACCTTACCTGCCATCCCCGGACCCCCGCCATACCAGCCGCCTCTGGGGGGAACCCCGGTCACACTGACCCCTGGTGGACACACAGAGAACCACACAGCATTACACTACAAACTAACACCACGTGTCACGAGCCAGGACATTAAATAGGTCGGGACGGAAACAGGTTGAGCTCCAGCTGGGGGTTGAACGAGGCGCGGTAACGTGTCCACTAGGGGGCAGTATAGCGCCCATGTGATGCAAAATAATGAAAATGCACTGCTGAAAACAAATGATCCTGTTCCTTGCTCCACCAATCAGTGATGAGGATGTACGTGCTCTACCACCTGGATCTGGAATGACCCTGTGTCTACTGTTATCACAATTGCTCCTCTCTCCTCACCTCCTGCCCCCTCCTCACCTCCTCCTCCACGGCCTCGTTTCTTCATCTCTCCTCCCCAGGAGGAGGTGCTGGTCTCCTCCACCAGGATGAGAGGAGCATAGAGGAGTCGTCCGCGGGTCGGGCAGGGGTGAGCCCAGGAGGATCCAGAACTCCCAGCCTAGAGAGGAGGAGATGGAGGAGAGAAGAGGAGGAGAGAGGAGCAGAGAGGAGGAGGTGAGAAGAGGAGGAGAGGAGGAGAGAGGAGGAGGAGAGAGGAGCAGAGAGGAGGGGAGAGGAGGGGAGAGGAGGAGAGAGGAGGAGAGAGGAGGAGGAGAGGAGCAGAGGAGAGAGGAGGAGAAGGAGAGGAGGAGAGAGGAGGAGGTGAGAAGAGGAGGAGAGGAGGAGAGAGGAGGAGGAGACCGGAGGAGAAGAGAGGAGGAGAGAGGAGAGAGGAGGAGAGAGGAGAAGAGGAGGAGAGAAGAGGAGGAGAGGAGGAGAGAGGAGGAGGTGAGAAGAGGAGGAGAGGAGGAGAGAGGAGGAGGAGACCGGAGGAGAAGAGAGGAGGAGAGAGGAGAGAGGAGGAGAGAGGAGAAGAGGAGGAGAGAAGAGGAGGAGAGAGGAGGAGGAGACCGGGGGAGGAGAGAGGAGGAGAGAGGAGAGAGGAGGAGGAGAAGGAGCAGAGAGAGGAGGAAAGAGGAGAGAGAGGAGGGGAGAGGAGGAGAGAGGAGCAGAGATAGGAGGAGGAGGAGAGAGGAGAGAGGAGTAGGAGACAGGAGGAGGAGACAGGAGGAGGAGAGAGGAGGAGAGGGGAGGAGAAAGAGGAGAGAAGAAGAAAGAGGAGCGAGAAGCAGGAAGGTGGTGAGAGAGAAGCGGAGGAGAGAGGAGGAGGAGAGAGGAGAGAGAGGAGGAGGAGAGAGGAGAGAGAGGAGGAGGAGAGAGGAGAGAGAGGAGAGAGGAGAGAGAGGAGGAGAGAGGAAAGAAGAGACGAGGAGATGAGAGGTTTTGAATTTTGTGTGTGTGTGTGTGTGTGTGTGTGAGAGTACCTGTGTGTGTGTGTGTGTGTGTGTGTGTGTGTGTGTGTGTGTGTGTGTGTGTGTGTGTGTGTGTGTGTGTGTGTGTGTGTGTGTGTGTGTGTGTGTGTGTGTGTGTGAGAGTACCTGTGTGTGTGTGAGAGTACCTGTGTGTGTGTGTGTGTGTGTGTGTGTGTGTGTGTGTGTGTGTGTGTGTGTGTGTGTGTGTGTGTGTGTGTGTGTGTGAGAGTACCTGTGTGTGTGTCCTGCGTGGGGGGGAGGGGTGGTGGTAGGTCCCTGGGGGAGGGAGATCATCAGAGCTGCCCTGTCTGCTCAGACAGTAGATGTTAAAGGAAGGCTTCCGACCTGACATAACACACACACACACACACACACACACACACACACACACACACACACACACACACACACACACACACACACACACACACACACACACACACACAGGACCCAAAACGGGACCCAACAACACACAGGATAAGAAACAGGATTACTAATTCTGTTGGGTTTCAGTGTTGAGAGTGTTAAGCGTGTTAAGAGTGTTAAGAGTGTCAACAGTGTTAAGAGTGTTAAGAGTGTTAAGAGTGTTAAGAGTGTTAAGAGTGTTAAGAGTGTTAAGCTTGTTAAGAGTGTTAAGAGTGTTAAGAGTGTTAAGCGTGTTAAGAGTGTCAACAGTGTTAAGAGTGTTAAGAGTGTTAAGAGTGTTAAGCGTGTTAAGAGTGTTAAGAGTGTTAAGAGTGTTAAGAGTGTTAAGAGTGTTAAGAGTGTCAACAGTGTTAAGAGTGTTAAGAGTGTTAAGAGTGTTAAGAGTGTTAAGCGTGTTAACAGTGTTAACAGTGTTAAGCGTGTTAAGAGTGTTAACAGTGTTAAGCGTGTTAACAGTGTTAACAGTGTTAAGCGTGTTAAGAGTGTCAACAGTGTTAAGAGTGTTAAGAGTGTTAATAGTGTTAAGAGTGTTAAGAGTGTTAATAGTGTTAATAGTGTTAAGCGTGTTAAGAGTGTCAACAGTGTTAAGCGTGTTAAGAGTGTTAAGAGTGTCAACAGTGTTAAGAGTGTTAAGAGTGTCAACAGTGTTAAGAGTGTTAAGAGTGTTAAGAGTGTTAAGCGTGTTAAGAGTGTTAACAGTGTTAAGAGTGTTAAGAGTGTCAACAGTGTTAAGAGTGTTAAGAGTGTTAAGAGTGTTAAGAGTGTTAAGAGTGTCAACAGTGTTAAGAGTGTTAAGAGTGTTAAGAGTGTTAAGTGTGTTAAGAGTGTTAAGAGTGTTAAGTGTGTTAAGAGTGTTAACAGTGTTAAGAGTGTCAACAGTGTTAAGAGTGTTAAGCGTGTTAAGAGTGTTAACAGTGTTAAGCATGTTAAGAGTGTCAACAGTGTTAAGAGTGTTAAGAGTGTTAAGCGTGTTAAGAGTGTTAAGAGTGTTAAGAGTGTTAAGAGTGTTAAGAGTGTTAAGAGTGTTAAGCGTGTTAAGCGTGTTAAGAGTGTTAAGAGTGTTAAGAGTGTTAAGAGTGTTAAGAGTGTTAAGCGTGTTAAGAGTGTTAAGAGTGTTAAGAGTGTTAAGCGTGTTAAGAGTGTTAAGAGTGTTAAGAGTGTTAAGCGTGTTAAGCGTGTTAAGCGTGTTAAGAGTGTTAAGAGTGTTAAGAGTGTCAACAGTGTTAAGCGTGTTAAGAGTGTTAAGAGTGTCAACAGTGTTAAGAGTGTTAAGAGTGTTAAGAGTGTTAAGAGTGTTAAGCGTGTTAAGAGTATCAACAGTGTTAAGAGTGTTAAGAGTGTTAAGCGTGTTAAGAGTGTCAACAGTGTTAAGCGTGTTAAGAGTGTTAAGCGTGTTAAGAGTGTTAAGAGTGTTAAGAGTGTTAAGCGTGTTAAGAGTGTTAAGAGTGTCAACAGTGTTAAGCGTGTTAAGAGTGTTAAGAGTGTTAAGAGTGTTAAGCGTGTTAAGAGTGTCAACAGTGTTAAGAGTGTTAAGAGTGTTAAGCGTGTTAAGAGTGTTAAGCGTGTTAAGAGTGTTAAGAGTGTTAAGAGTGTTAAGAGTGTTAAGAGTGTTAAGAGTGTTAAGCGTGTTAAGAGTGTCAACAGTGTTAAGAGTGTTAAGAGTGTTAAGCGTGTTAAGAGTGTCAACAGTGTTAAGCGTGTTAAGAGTGTTAAGCGTGTTAAGAGTGTTAAGAGTGTTAAGAGTGTTAAGAGTGTTAAGAGTGTCAACAGTGTTAAGAGTGTTAAGAGTGTTAAGAGTGTTAAGAGTGTTAAGCGTGTTAAGAGTGTCAACAGTGTTAAGAGTGTTAAGAGTGTTAAGCGTGTTAAGAGTGTTAAGAGTGTCAACAGTGTTAAGCGTGTTAAGAGTGTTAAGCGTGTTAAGAGTGTTAAGAGTGTTAAGAGTGTTAAGCGTGTTAAGAGTGTTAAGAGTGTCAACAGTGTTAAGCGTGTTAAGAGTGTTAAGCGTGTTAAGAGTGTTAAGAGTGTTAAGAGTGTTAAGCGTGTTAAGAGTGTTAAGAGTGTTAAGAGTGTTAAGAGTGTTAAGCGTGTTAAGAGTGTTAAGAGTGTGCAGTGTTGAAGAGTGTTCAGAGTTCATTTTTCCGAGTGTTGAGAGTGTTCAGTGTTCAACTCATTACACACACACACACACATACGCACACACACACACACACGCACACACACAAATGACAAAGCCCACCGAAGAGGAAAGAGCTTTTGAGTGAGCAGCACCGTGGTCAGGGTAAGTGAAGTGGGGTCATTGAGTGCCAGCGTTTGATCGATGAGCTGTTTGTCATTTTGAGGGCTGTGCATCATTACATTTTGAGAAAATTAGCTCTGTTTTTGTTGCAAAAAACTGTAAAAACAACAAAACTGTGACCCCAGCCTAAAATACCCTGACCTCTGACCTGTGGGCGTGGCCGGGAGGAGGCGTCTCCGAGCTGTGAGCATGCCGTCTCCGTTACCATAGCAACCGTTCCTGTAGGGGGGGGTGGAGTGAGGGTCTGGATACACAGCTGGTCCATCCAGATAGAGCCTGATATAATACACACACATTACACATTACACACACACTCATTACACACACACTCATTACGCACGCACACACACACACACACACACACACACACACACACACACACACACACACACACACACACACACACCCACACACACCTGTACCTCCATCCTACCTTTCTCTGGACATGTAGATGTTGCTTCCCTCCTCACTGTCCTCGTCCTCCTCTCGGCCCTCTCTCTCTCCTCCCTCCATCCTTTCAGCCATACTGATCCTCCTAGGAGAGGATATCAACATGTATATACATGTATATAGATATATCCTATACTATATCAGGTGTCATATATTCTAACGTCTACCTGGCTGATGGTTTCCTTGGCTGCTGGTTGCCGTGGTGCCGCTGGTCCTCCTCCGGACCAGCGAGGTCCGTGGAGAGTGAGCCCACTCGATGGATCAGACCTCCATTGGACACGCCCCCTTCCTCCTGCACATCCCTGGAGCCTGGGGCAAAGGTCACCATGGTGAGCCTGATGACCCTTGACCCTCAAATCTCTCTGGCTTTATAGCAGTGGTTCTTTTTTTAAGGGGAATGCAGGTGGCTTTGGGTAAAAAGCAGTGGGTATGTTATACCGTTTTCACACTGCATCCGGTATGGACTCCCGTATTAACCAGTCCATACCGGATTAGTTAGTGCGCATCGAATACACTTTATGTTCACACTCTCTTCTAATTCGTGATTCGCTGCGCACTCGATACCAGGTTCTCTGTTCACACACAATAGAGAAGAGAATGCGAATTCAATTAGGAGACTGTTTAGGAGAAGTTTTGTGTGAAGAGAAAGTATTAAAGATTCTGTTCACACACACGGGAAGCGAACCCCGTAGTAGTTTGATTGCTTTGCACCCAAACTAGTTACTGATCGGGATCTAAACCACCTACCCAAGGTGAATTAGTTAATGCACACTAGTTGGGTAGAGAATGCACATTACTTGTCAGTGTGAAAACAAAAGTGAAGTGAAACTAGTTTTGCAGCGCGGCGAATACCGTATTTTAGCCCAGTGTGAAAACGGTATTAGACTGGCTGACATGGCTTCTGATGAAGGAGCACCTGGTATACTGACTACACAGACCAATCAGAGGACACCTGCTGGAACTGCTATCTGACTTTTGTTTAAAATGAAACTTTTGTATTTAAAAACATGATATTTTCTAATATCATAGTTTGTTTGTCGGTTTGTCTGTTAGCAAGATAGCTCAAAGGTTATGTCCGGAATTGGAACTTTGTGGTTAAGTTACTTATGTGTCAAGGAACCGTTGATTTGATTTTGGCGCAGATCCAGAAATAATTTGGTTTTAAATTACTTCAGGTTTACAGTTATTGGCCAGAGCCAATTAATCAGGGGTATGCACTCTACTACTACTAAAAATTAAATAATTCTTTATAAATTTTAACTTAAGGCCTACCTTTCCCATGACCCTCTATTGCTCCCCTTTGCTACAGCTAAGAACCTCTGCTTTATTGAATGGGTACCTGGAGGAGTGGTTGCCAGCGAGGCATGACAATGCTTCTCTGAGCTGGCTTTGTCACTCTGGAAGGAAAAACAAGGGTTAGCATTGGGGGTCTTAAGGTAACTTAAGGTTACAGCTCAAGAGTTAGTGTTGGAGCTCTAACAGTTATCTTGAGTTACCGTTGTAGCTCTAGGAGTTAGTGTTGGTGCTCTAGGAGTTAGCGTTTGAGCTCTAAGAGTTAGTGTTGGAGCTCTAAGGGTCTAGAGTTAGTGTTGGAGCTCTAAGGGTTAGTGTTGGAGCTCTAAGGGTCTAGAGTTAGTGTTGGAGCTCTAAGGGTTAGTGTTGGAGCTCTAATGGTCTAGAGTTAGTGTTGGAGCTCTAAGGGTTACTGTTGGTAATACTGGTTAGTAATAGAGCACTATGCGTTACTGTTGGAGCTCCAGACTAAGTGTTAGTGTTGGAGCTCTACAAGTTATATCTCTAGGAGTTAGTGTTGGCGCTCTTAGAATTAGAGTTCTAGTGTTAGTTTTGGAGCTATAAGAGTTTGTTCGTGTTCAGGGTTGGTGGTTTAAGGACTCACCTCATAATGCGTGTCATCATCCTGGCCTTCATCATCTAGGATCCCCTCCTCCTCTTCCTCAAAGTCCTGGTTCAGAGCCAGGCGCATCTCTGGTCCCAGGTCCTGTAGAGTCCTAAGCCCTGCCTTACACAGCTGCACACCCACACACACACCAGTTAGTACCTGCTAGCCATGCTAGTAGCCTAGCTGCTAGCCACGCTAGTAGCCTACCTGCTAGCCATGCCAGTACCTGAACGGCGGATGAGTTTCCGACCTCGGGTTCTCCTGCCAGCGCTCCCTTCTCCTTCCTCTTCCTGAACTTCCTGAAGTAGTCCTGGATCAGGAAGGTAGCATAGAACTTACCTACGGTCACCTCCTCCTCTGGAGAAACAGAGAAAAGTATTAGTAGTAGTAGTAGTAGTAGTAGTTCCTTTGTGAGCCGGTATTACGTCACCCACTAGTACTAGTAGTAGTTGTTTTTGTAGTAGTATGAGTAGTAGTACCTTTGTGAGGAGGAATTACTTCATCCAGAAGCTTGGGTTTCATGCGTTTCCAGATCTTCTTGATGATGACTCTGAGTTCCTCATTCTGCTGCTCTGGGATTCCTGCTTCACAGGGTATGACAACAAGCTGATACTCCACAGTGTGTGTAGTTAAAGTATTGTATCTTAATACTGCAGTAGTGTGTGTAGTTAAAGTATTGTTGCTATAATACTGCAGTAGTGTGTGTAGTTAAAGTATTGTTGCTATAATACTGCAGTAGTGTGTGTAGTTAAAGTATTGTTGCTATAATACTGCAGTAGTGTGTAGTTAAAGTATTGTATCTTAATACTGCAGTAGTGTGTGTAGTTAAAGTATTGTATCTTAATACTGCAGTAGTGTGTGTAGTTAAAGTATTGTATCTTAATACTGCAGTAGTGTGTGTAGTTAAAGTATTGTATCTTAATACTGCAGTAGTGTGTGTAGTTAAAGTATTGTATCTTAATACTGCAGTAGTGTGTAGTTAAAGTATTGTATCTTAATACTGCAGTAGTGTGTAGTTAAAGTATTGTATCTTAATACTGCAGTAGTGTGTAGTTAAAGTATTGTATCTTAATACTGCAGTAGTGTGTAGTTAAAGTATTGTATCTTAATACTGCAGTAGTGTGTAGTTAAAGTATTGTATCTTAATACTGCAGTAGTGTGTAGTTAAAGTATTGTATCTTAATACTGCAGTAGTGTGTGTACCGTCTGTCTTGATCTTGAGGGCAGTGCGGACGAGAGCAAACAGCGTAGCGTTGAATGTGACCGTTCCATCGCTGTTTAGCGGCATGTTCATCGCTACCAACCTCTAGAGAGAGAGAGAGAGAGAGAGAGAGAGAGAGAGAGAGAGAGAGAGAGAGAGAGAGAGAGAGAGAGAGAGAGAGAGAGAGAGAGAGAGAGAGAGAGAGAGAGAGAGAGAGAGAGAGAGAGAGAGAGAGAGAGAGAGGTTTAAGATGGAAGAAAGGTGAAGAGCAAGTGCACAGGAAGTGAAAGCAGAGTGAACAGGAAGTGGATGATACCTTGCATGCGACACGGTGAGGACAGAGCTTCCCAAAGCCCAGAGGGGGCTGGATCCTCCTCAGGAGGGCTACCACATCCAGGTGTTTAATACGCCCCCTAGAGGACAGGACAGGTGTTTAATACCTGGACAGGTGGTGTGTGTGTGGGTCTGAATCTGAATGTGTGGGTTCTGAATCTGAGTGTGTGTGTGTGTGTGTGGGGGGGGGGTCTGAATCTGAGTGTGTGGGGGTCCTACAGGGCTTCCGGGTCGTATTCGGACCAGATCCTCTTGAACTCATCCAGGTGATGCGGGCCCAGGATGGACCAATCACGGGTCAGGTAGTCGAAGTTGTCCATGATGACCGCCACAAACAGGTTAATAATCTGATGACCGCCACAAACAGGTTAATAATCTGATGACCGCCACAAACAGGTTAATAATCTGATGACCGCCACAAACAGGTTAATAATCTGATTGAAATATGCACAGGCACACACATACACACACACACATACACACACACACATACACACACACACACAAACAAACACACACACCCTTGTTATAGAGTAGTGTGTGCGTGCTCCTGTGTGTGTGTGTGTTTGTGTATGTGTATGTCTGCTCCTGTGTGTGTGTGTGTGTGTGTGTGTGTGCGTGTGCTCCTGTGTGTGCTCCTGTGTGTGTGCTCCTGTGTGTGCTCCTGTGTGTGTGTGTGTGTGTGTGTGTGTGTGTGTGTGTGTGTGTGTGTGTGTGTGTGTGTGTGTGTGCGAGTGTGTGTGCGAGTGTGTGTGTGTGTGTGTGTGTGTGTGTGTGTGTGTGTGTGTGTACCAGGAAAGCACACAGCATGAAGAAGCTGATGAAGTAGACGATGGCAAAGGAACTGCCACAGGTGAACTCCTCCCCCGGGTGGAAGTCCGACTCCGGGTCGCAGCGCTTACCTGGGAGGCTGGCGAGCATGATCTCCTGCCACGCCTCCCCGGTGGCACACCTGGAACACACACACTATCATATAGAATACACACACACTATCATATAGAATACACACACTCTATCATATAGAATACACACACACTATCATATAGAATACACACACACTATCATATAGAATACACGCACACTATCATATAGAATACACACACACTATCATATAGAATACACACACACTATCATATAGAATACACACACACTATCATATAGAATACACACACACTGTCATATAGAATACACACACTATCATATAGAATACACACACACTATCATATAGAATACACACACTATCATATAGAATACACACACACTATACACACACACTATCATATAGAATACACACACACTATCATATAGAATACACACACGCTATCATATAGAATACACACACTATCATATAGAATACACACACACTATCATATACAATACACACACTATCATATAGAATACACACACACTATACACACACACTATCATATAGAATACACACACACTATCATATAGAATACACACACGCTATCATATAGAATACACACACACTATCATATAGAATACACACACACTATCATATAGAATACACACACACTATCATATAGAATACACACACGCTATCATATAGAATACACACACACTATCATATAGAATACACACACTATCATATAGAATACACACACGCTATCATATAGAATACACACACACTATCATATAGAATACACACACTATCATATAGAATACACACACGCTATCATATAGAATACACACACACTATCATATGGAATACACACACACTATCATATAGAATACACACACACTATCAATTAGAATACACACACACTATCATATAGAATACACACACGCTATCATATAGAATACACACACACTATCATATAGAATACACACACTATCATATAGAATACACACACGCTATCATATAGAATACACACACACTATCATATAGAATACACACACCCTATCATATAGAATACACACACACTATCATATAGAATACACACACACTATCATATAGAATACACACACACTATCATATAGAATACACACACGCTATCATATAGAATACACACACTATCATATAGAATACACACACACTATCATATAGAATACACACACACTATCATATAGAATACACACACACTATCATATAGAATACACACACTATCATATAGAATACACACACACTATCATATAGAATACACACACTATCATATAGAATACACACACACTATCATATAGAATACACACACACTATCATATAGAATACACACACACTATCATATAGAATACATACACACTATCATATAGAATACACACACACTATCATATAGAATACACACACACTATCATATAGAATACATACACACACTATCATATAGAATACACACACACACTATCATATAGAATACACACACTATCATATAGAATACACACACACTATCATATAGAATACACACACGCTATCATATAGAATACACACACTATCATATAGAATACACACACACTATCATATAGAATACACACACACTATCATATAGAATACACACACTATCATATAGAATACACACACACTATCATATAGAATACACACACACTATCATATAGAATACACACACACTATCATATAGAATATATACACTATCATATAGAATACACACACTATCATATAGAATACACACACTATCATATAGAATACACACACTATCATATAGAATACACACACACTATCATATAGAATACACACACACTATCATATAGAAGACACACACACTATCATATAGAATACACACACACTATCATATAGAATACACACACACTATCATATAGAATACACACACTATCATATAGAATACACACACTATCATATAGAATACACACACACTATCATATAGAATACATACACACTATCATATAGAATACACACACACTATCATATAGAATACACACACACTATCATATAGAATACACACACACACTATCATATAGAATACACACACTATCATATAGAATACACACACGCTATCATATAGAATACACACACTATCATATAGAATACACACACACTATCATATAGAATACACACACACTATCATATAGAATACACACACTATCATATAGAATACACACACACTATCATATAGAATACACACACACTATCATATAGAATACACACACACTATCATATAGAATACATACACACTATCATATAGAATACACACACTATCATATAGAATACACACACACTATCATATAGAATACACACACACACTATCATATAGAATACACACACTATCATATAGAATACACACACACTATCATATAGTATACACACACACACTATCATATAGAATACACACACACTATCATATAGTATACACACACACACTATCATACAGAACACACACACACTATCATACAGAATACACACACACTATCATATAGAATACACACACACTATCATACAGAATACACATACACTATCATATAGAATACACACACACTATCATATAGAACACACACACACACTATCATACAGAATACACACACACTATCATATAGAATACACACACACTATCATATATAATACACACACACTATCATATAGAATACACACACACACTATCATATAGAATACACACACACTATCATATAGAATACACACACACTATCATATAGAATACATACACACTATCATATAGAATACACACACACTATCATATAGAATACACACACACTATCATATAGAATACACACACACTATCATATAGAATACACACACACTATCATATAGAATACACACACACTATCATATAGAATACACACACACTATCATATAGAATAGACACACACTATCATATAGAACATTGGTTCCCAAACTTTTGAGAATATGAGAAACATATGAGAAAATCAGAGGGGAGAGAGGAGAGAGGAGAGAGGAGAGAGGAAAGAGGAGAGAGAAGAGAGAAGAGAGAAGAGAGGAGAGAGGAGAGAGGAGAGAGGAGAGAGGAGAGAGAAGAGAGGAGAGAGGAGAGGGGAGAGAGGAGAGAGGAGAGAGGAGAGAGGAGAGAGGAGAGAGGAGAGAGGAGAGAGAAGAGAGAAGAGAGGAGAGAGGAAAGAGGAGAGAGAAGAGAGAAGAGAGGAGAGAGGAAAGAGGAGAGAGGAGAGAGGAGAGAGAAGAGAGGAGAGAGGAGAGAGGAGAGAGGAGAGAGGAGAGAGGAGAGAGGAGAGAGGAGAGAGGAGATAGGAGGGGAGAGGAGATGGGAGGGAGAGGAGGGGAGAGGAGAGAAGGGGAGAGGAGGGGAGATAGAGGAAAGAGGAAAGAGGAGAGGAGGAAAGGGGAGAGGAGATGAGAGGGGATAGGAGGAGAGATAGAGGAAAGAGGAGAGGGGAGAGGGGAGACGGCTGAGGGGAGAGAGGAAAGAGAGGAGAGAGGAGAGAGGAGAGAGGAAAGAGGAAAGAGGAAAGAGGAAAGAGGAAAGAGGAGAGGAGAGAGGAGAGAGAGAGAGACCTGAAGAGCAGGAGCACTGCCTGGGGGAAGGTCTGGAAGTTGTTGTTCCTGTTGATCTGAGTATGAGCCTGCATGGCCACCTTCCCAAAGGTCTGGAGAGAGAGACATATAGTTAATAGAGAGAGAGAGAGAGTTAATAGAGAGAGAGAGAGAGAGTTAACAGAGAGAGAGAGACATGTAGTTAATAGAGAGAAAGAGAGAGTTAATAGAGAGAGTTAATAGAAAGAAAGAGAGAGTTAATAGAGAGAAAGAGAGAGTTAATAGAGAGAAAGAGAGTTAATAGAGAGAGAGTTAATAGAAAGAAAGAGAGAGTTAATAGAGAGAAAGAGAGTTAATAGAGAGAAAGAGAGAGAGAGAGAGAGAGAGACATGTAGTTAATAGAGAGAAAGAGAGAGTTAATAGAGAGAGAGTTAATAGAAAGAAAGAGAGAGTTAATAGAGAGAAAGAGAGAGTTAATAGAGAAAAAGAGAGTTAATAGAGAGAAAAAGAGTTAATATAGAGAAAGAGAGAGTTAATAGAGAGAGAGAGAGAGTTAACAGAGAGAGAGAGACATGTAGTTAATAGAGAGAAAGAGAGAGTTAATAGAGAGAGTTAATAGAAAGAAAGAGAGAGTTAATAGAGAGAAAGAGAGAGTTAATAGAGAGAAAGAGAGTTAATAGAGAGAAAAAGAGTTAATATAGAGAAAGAGAGAGTTAATAGAGAGAGTAAACAGAGAGAAGAAGAGAGTTAATACAGAGAAAGAGAGAGAAAGAGAGAGACATGTAGTTAATAGAGAGAAAGAGAGAGTTAATAGAGAGAAAGAGAGAGTTAATAGAGAGAAAGAGAGAGTTAATAGAGAGAAAGAGAGAGAGAGAGAGAGACATGTAGTTAATAGAGAGAAAGAGAGAGTTAATAGAGAGAAAGAGAGAGTTAATAGAGAGAAAGAGAGAGTTAATAGAGAGAAAGAGAGAGAGAGAGAGAGACATGTAGTTAATAGAGAGAAAGAGAGAGTTAATAGAGAGAAAGAGAGAGTTAATAGAGAGAGAGAGAGAGTTAATAGAGAGAAAGAGAGAGAGAGAGAGAGACATGTAGTTAATAGAGAGAAAGAGAGAGTTAATAGAGAGAAAGAGAGAGTTAATATAGAGAAAGAGAGAGTTAATATAGAGAAAGAGAGAGTTAATAGAGAGAAAGAGAGAGAGAGAGAGAGACATGTAGTTAATAGAGAGAAAGAGAGAGTTAATAGAGAGAAAGAGAGAGTTAATAGAGAGAAAGAGAGAGTTAATAGAGAGAAAGAGAGAGAGAGAGAGAGAGAGACATGTAGTTAATAGAGAGAAAGAGAGAGTTAATAGAGAGAAAGAGAGAGTTAATAGAGAGAAAGAGAGAGTTAATAGAGAGAAAGAGAGAGAGAGAGAGAGAGACATGTAGTTAATAGAGAGAAAGAGAGTTAATAGAGAAAGAGAGATAGTTAATAGAGAGAGAGAGCGAGAGAGACATGTAGTGAACAGAGAGAGTTAATAGAGAGAGAAAGAGAGAGACATGTAGTTAACAGAGAGAAGTATAGAGTTAATAGAGAGAAAGAGAGAGTTACTAGAGAGAAATAGAGAGACATGTAGTTAACAGAGAGAAGGAGAGAATTAATAGAGAAAGAGAGAGAGTTAATAGAGAGAGAGAGACATGTAGTTAATATAGAGAAAGAGAGAGTTAATAGAGAGAGAGAGTTAATCGAGAGAAAGAGAGTTAATAGAGAGAAAGAGAGTTAATAGAGAGAAAGAGAGAGTTAAGAGAGAGAGAGAGAGAGAGAGAGAGAGAGAGAGAGAGAGAGAGAGAGAGAGAGAGAGAGAGAGAGAGAGAGAGAGAGAGAGAGAGAGAGAGAGAGAGAGAGAGAGAGAGTTAATAGAGAGAAAGAGAGAGAGAGAGAGACATGTAGTTAATAGAGAGAAAGAGAGAGTTAATAGAGAGAAAGAGAGAGTTAATAGAGAGAAAGAGAGAGTTAATAGAGAGAAAGAGAGAGAGAGAGAGAGAGACATGTAGTTAATAGAGAGAAAGAGAGTTAATAGAGAGAAAGAGAGATAGTTAATAGAGAGAGAGAGCGAGAGAGACATGTAGTGAACAGAGAGTTAATAGAGAGAGAAAGAGAGAGACATGTAGTTAACAGAGAGAAGGATAGAGTTAATAGAGAGAAAGAGAGAGTTACTAGAGAGAAATAGAGAGACATGTAGTTAACAGAGAGAAGGAGAGAATTAATAGAGAAAGAGAGAGAGTTAATAGAGAGAGAGAGAGACATGTAGTTAATATAGAGAAAGAGAGAGTTAATAGAGAGAGAGAGTTAATCGAGAGAAAGAGAGTTAATAGAGAGAAAGAGAGTTAATAGAGAGAAAGAGAGAGTTAAGAGAGAGAGAGAGAGAGAGAGAGAGAGAGAGAGAGAGAGAGAGAGAGAGAGAGAGAGAGAGAGAGAGAGAGAGAGAGAGAGAGAGAGAGAGAGAGAGAGAGAGAGAGACATATAGTTAAGTCTCTCTCCACCCTGGACCAGTGAAGACCAAGTGAACATCCTAAAGGCAGTAGTCTACATCCCCCCAATCAAATCCCCATATTTTAACGATGACACGTTCTCGATCTTCGTGGAGGAAATAAACCATCGAATCAAATCACTGCAACCTCTAAGCTTTGGTCTTCCCCAAGGAGTTGGTCCTTGGTCCACTGCCCTTTGTAATGGACAGGCTCCCTCTTGGCAGTATTAGCCACAGCTATGGAAATAGCTTTCACTGTTGTGCTGACGACACGCAAATCAACAGTCCTATTGGATCAGATCCAGAAGGTTGAATCCTGCTATTACTGCAATTAAAAGATGGATGTCCCAAAACGACCTGCAGCTTTACACAGGAAGAACAATAATAATAATAATAATAATAATAATAATAATAACAATCAAAATAAGACTGATAAGACAGATCAAAGACAGCTAGCCCTATCCGCAGTGGATGCAGAGATAACCCCCCTTTATATTGTGTATACTAGGGTACTTTAATGCCCTGTTTTTCCTCCTGCTTTTCCGATTTCCACAACAAAAAGCCTCCAGCTTGTGCAGAATGACGCTGCTTAGATTCCTGTCAAGGACCAGATAATCGGCCTCCATCGGTCTTCAGGAACTGGCCTTCTATCAATCCCAGAAGACAGAAAGGGGATTGACATCGCTGGGAGGAGGGATCCCCGCTCTGCGTTCCTTCTCAAGGTTTCTTCCTCCATCACTAAGGGAGTTTTTTCTTGCCCTTTGAGGCACCACGAATATGTGGCCTGTAAAGCCCTTTGAAACTGTGATTAAGGGATATTCAAATCAAATGGACTTGACTTTACAACAGTTGACTGTACATAGTCAACTGTAGGGCTGTTCATAGTCAACTGTAGGGCTGTTCATAGTCAACAGTAGGGCTGTTCATAGTCAACTGTAGGGCTGTTCATAGTCAACTGTAGGGCTGTTCATAGTCAACTGTAGGACTGTTCATAGTCAACTGTAGGGCTGTTCATAGTCAACTGTAGGGCTGTTCATAGTCAACTGTAGGGCTGTTCATAGTCAACTGTAGGACTGTACATAGTCAACTGTAGGGCTGTTCATAGTTCATAGAGTAGGGCTGTATTAAAGCCAACCAAACACACTATTAAAACATCCCAAAACACTTAACAAGTCCAATCACTTTGAGACCAGTTTCTGTAAACCCAACCTTCCAATGTGAACAGGGCAGTAGGAAGACTCAATGCGATTTGTCAAACCTAAAGGCATCAAATAGTGAAGCCAACAAAAACAACTTTGCTGACAAATGGTTTGACAATGAATCTTAAAACCTCAGGAGGAAATGAAGAAGAATATATTTGGCCCAATAGAGAAGACTAATCAACAAAATCACATTCACAATAAAACATATAAACTAGAGAGCTTGGAGTCAACTATTAAAGACAAGCAGACTCCTGCTGACATGACTCCCCCAGACTCCCCCTGATCACATTACATCTCTTTAAACCAAGCAGGCCTGTGGTGTTGACGCCATCCCAAACAAAATGATCTAATACCGTTTTCACACTGCATACGGTATGGACTCCCGTATTAGTTAATACGGGAGTCCATACCGTATTAGTTAATACGGTATGGACTCCCGTATTAGTTCATACGGGAGTCCATACCGTATTAGTTAATACGGGTTACGTATTGGTTAATACGGGAGTCCATACCGTATTAGTTAATACGGTATGGACTCCCGTATACGGGAGTCCATACCGTATTAACTAATACGGTATGGACTCCCGTATTAACCAGTCCATACCGTATTAGTTAGTGCGTATCGAATACACTTTATGTTCACACTCTCTTCTAATTTGCGATTCGCTGCACACTCGATGCACATTAGAAGATTGGTACATTTTGTGTGAAGTGAAAGTGATGCGCATTAAAGATTCTGTTCACACACACGGGAAGCGAAACCCGTAGTAGTTTGATTGCTTTGCACCCAAACTAGTTACTGATCGGGATCTAAACCACCTCCCCCAGGTGGATTAGTTAATGTGCACTAGTTGGGTAGAGAATGCGCATTACTTGCCAGTGTGAAAGCTAAACAAATATTATTCGCAGCGCTGCGAATATCGTATTTAAGCCCTGTGTGAAAACGGTATAATTCCCACAGCTCAAATTCCAATTAGTTACTGTGGTGGGAATTCTGCGGCACACGTCCAGTGGGCTAGTACTGAAAACTGTTTAAGAATAAGGTCATCCAAAACGAAATAAGTCTTACTATCGTATTTAATATAAACAGGTAAAAACACATAAACAATCAATAGGTCGAGCGCTCGGTCGCTCGGTCCGGGAGTTCTCACCACACGTCTCGCAAGGCATGCAGAGAGAAGTCCAGCGCACTTACAAGAGTCTCCCTTTTCAACAGTTGATGACAATAGGTGATGCGTAACGATCGTGACAATTCTATGAACCCCGCCCCAGCTCATCTCCATGTTGGGGGGGGGGGGGGGCAGGATGCCAGACGTCATGCTGGGCTAAGGAATACACAACAGTAGTAAGGCACCTCAGGGTTGAAAGAGCCCAACTCCTCTTATGTCTAGCCGGCTCGGGGGTTGGAGGTGTTACAGAGAAATACCTTCTGTAAACGTTTATTTTTCCAGTAGTGTATATTTAACTTAGTGTACCTTTTTTTCTTTTGTTTCACACTTGCCATGGCAATATAGACTTCAGGGGCGAGAGAGAGAGAGGGAGAGAGAGCGAGAG